>CABHPR010139236.1:7094-30129 GCA_902168415.1 Peromyscus melanophrys | reverse complement strand
CACCTCAGCAAGCATGGGAAGCCACTGGAGGCTCACCTCAGCAAGCACAAGTCTTTCCCAGAACCTCAGACCAAGACTGGTTCTGTCTACACCATGAATTCAGCTCCACAGACTCGTTTCAAACTTTGGCTTCTAAAACTGTAACTTTGTGGTATTTCTTTATAGCCGTGTTTGGAAACTACTCACTCTTGTTATCCACTGACCATTAATTAGTTCAGTCTCTGCACACCCTTCTTTGAGGTTTCTGCCCTCAGGTCCCACCTCCTGAACCTTTTCTTCCCATTGTTAATGACCATGATTCCAAACCACTACCCTCAAATCACCGCACACTGGCTTCTGACTCACACTTTTCCACCTTGAATCCTGTCATCATCCTGTGACTTTAACATCCAGGAAGATGCCCAGCCCCTTAGCTAGAATTCAAGTTGCTTGCCTTCCCATGCTCCACAGAGACTCGTTCACTTGGCTTTATATTGTACCTTCATAATCTCATCCTTGGCCTCAATAGCACTCAAAATTATCACACACCAGGAGTCTTCGACTCCATCTGCCTTGCCCTAATCCTCCCTCCTTCTTTCTTTTCCTGGGATGCTTTGGTTGATTCCACATCCACACTCTGGCCATAGGCCAGGGAACCACAGAAGACACACTTTGGCCATTAGTCTGCAGGTCCCCAGCTCTCTCATCTGCTTGGTTTCCAGTAGAACCTGGAGTGGAAACTTCTAACCTCAGACCAGCTAAGTCAGATGCCAGCACCTCCTTCACTCAACAACAAGCTTGCCCTCTCCAACTTCGGCTGGTCACCGCTGGTCCTTCCTTTGTTCTCTCTTAGGACATACCTCCAGCCTTCATGACACCATATTTGTCTTCTCTGGATGTTTCTAACCAAACTTCAATTCTTTCCTAAGACTCCTGAGGCCACAGAGCCAGGAAGGAAGAGTCAACTGCCTCCCACCAGTGCCTCCTTGCTGTGCTGTAGGTAAATATTTCTTTCCTTTGTCAGTTAGTTTGTTAGTTGGTCATCACCTATCATTGCTTCTGCTTGTTTTCATTGTTTCAAAACACCACAGACTGCTTCAGTTTGTAGTCAGTAAAACACCTTCTTGGGGTTGGGGAAAGGGTTAAGAACTGGTTAAGAACACTTGCTGCGCTTGCAGAGAACCCAGGGTTGAGTCCCAGCACCCACATGGCAGCTCACTCATGTGGTAGTATTGTGTTCCCCAAAATATTGTGCACCCTAATAAACTTAATTGGGGTCAGAGAACAGAAAAGCCACTAGATACTTAGGATAGGCAGTGGTAGCACACGCCTTTAATCCTAGCATTCCAGAGGCAGAAATCCATGTGCTCAAGGATACAGCCAAGCATGGTGACTCACACCTTTAATCCCAGGGAGTGATGGTAGAAAGCAGAAAGGTATATAAGGCGTGAGGACCAGAAACTAGAAGCTTTTGGCTGGTTAAGCATTTGGCTGGTTAAGCTTTTAAATTTTGAGCAGCACTGTTCAGCTAAGAGCCATTCAGATGTGAGGACACAGAGGCTTCCAGTCTGAGGAAACAAGATCAGCTGAGAAGCTGGCCAGGTGAGGTTAGCTGTGGCTTGTTCTGTCTCTCTGGCCATCCAGCATTTCACCCCAATAACTGGCCCCAGGCTTGATTTTATTAATAAGACTCTCTAAGATTCATGCTACACACTTATCCATCTATAACTCCAGTTCCAGGGTATCCTATGACCTCCTCTGACCTCTGTAGGCACCACATGCATGTGGTGCAAATACACACATGTAGGCAAATACTTATACACATAAAACTATTTTCTTACAAAAGTGTGTGTGTGTGTGTGTGTGTGTGTGTGTATGTATGTTTAATGCACATGAGATTTTTGGACCTCAGCATAGGGATTAATATTAAGTGGGGTACAGACAGGCTCCCCAAAGCAGTTGACTATCATGGCAAGTCCTCTGACCTTTCTCATCAGTTAATGAGCAAGTGTGCTGGCTAGTTTTAAATTATTCTCTCTCTCTCTCTCTCTCTCTCTCTCTCTCTCTCTCTCTCTCTCTTTCTCTTTCTCTTTCTGTGTGTGTGTGTGTGTGTGTGTGTGTGTGTGTGTGTGTGTGTGTGCTTATCCTTATGCATGCACACATATGTGTAAGTCAGAGGACAACTTGGAGGAATCAGTTCTCTCCTTCCAACACATGGGATCTGAGGAATCATTGAACTCAGGTGTCATGTTTGGTGGCAAGTGCCTTTACCCATTGAGCCATCTTGTCTACCCAGTCATGGTTCTCAACTCCCACTTTGTGTTTGCACTCTCCCATTTCGCTGTCAGATTGTCCCTCCTTTCAGGAGCTGCCACACCCTGTGATGGTTTATATGTCCTACATGGTTTAGTTGAAACTTTCTTTCTCTATTGCTGTCTTATCTATGGGCTTGAAGTTGACCTTCGCTCTGCCTGGCCAAGAGAAGCCTCCATTACTCCCACCTCAGTGACTTAAAAGGTTGTAGCTCAAAGAATGGCAACCGGTGCTTTGCACAAGGTCCTCTGGACTGTCAGAAGAAACAATGCTATCTGACACAGTGTGATGCTGTTGAAGCAACTGTGGACTAGGCCAACCACGAACAGCCTCCATATCTCAGTTGGAAAGAAAAGATGGGGAGGAACTTGGAATTCTGATAATACAACTCAAACTCATGAGCTAGCCGTCTTATTTACCTTCTTTTAGATTAAGTTTCTAAAACGTAACGATGATGGTGACTCAACACTTTCTAAATTGGGTTTGCTAACTTCTGTTGATATATTTGTCAGGAGAGCCTGACTTCTTTCTTAAAAACTATATTGCAAGTCATAAGCTTACCCATCAGATAGGGACAAAGTTGTCTCTTACTGATTTCCATTACATACATTATTTTAGGCTATGAGCAACCAATTATTCAATGTAGTTTAGAAATTGTTATTCCTTTTAACTAAGACCTTGCTGTTCACAATTACACTACAGTCTACCTTTTTATATTTTATTAACATTATTTAGGCAATATGTATCATAGATGACAGATGTTTCTAGTAAGGGAATAAAGAAACTTTGCTGGACAATGACAAAAACTCCTTTTCCTAAGAGTTCATGTCTAATTTTAAACTATTTTTATTTATTGTTTAAGGATTCCAGCCGTTTGTACATTTTTCTCTCTCATATCTGGATTCTACCTTCAAGTCTTTTGTTTTGTGTGTTTAACATGGAGTACATATGGAAGCCAGGAAACTAGAAAGGCTCCACTGGGGAGGGGGAATTCTTTAAAGGAAGGGAAATGGCAGAAAGCACATAGATGAAAATAGAGAAGAGGGATACTAGGGGCTGGAAAAGGGTCAACAGCTATGGGAAAACGAGAAAGCTGGGGAGAAGATAAAAAAAATCAAAGATGTATGGAAAAGCCGTATGGCATCCTACTCTCTTGCAACCCAAATAAAAATATAATTGGAAAGGTAATGTGTTGGGTACTTCTCTATTGCAGTGATAAAACATCATGGTCAAAGAAACTTACAGAAGCAAGAGGTTTAGGGATCACATCTTGAACCACAAGTATGAAGCAAAGAGGAAAAGAATTGAAATTGCATGAGTCTTTAAACTTGAAACTGCCAAGCCCCATCTCCAGTGACATACCTACTCCAAGAAGGTCACAACTTCTAAACCTCCCATACAGTGACACCAGCTGAAGCATTCTGGTGCTGGAGACAATGGGGGGGGGCATTTCTCATTCAACCCACCAGAGAATAGTAAAATACATTGAATGGAAGGAGAAAGAGGATACTAGGGGGTTAAAAAATGTAAGCAGGGGTGGGGTAGGGGAATAGAAGACACTGATTAGGGATGGGTTAACCCCAACCATGGATGCATGAAAAATCCTTGTGTAGTTTTTAATAATCTGTTTTCAGTTTGTATTTAGTCTACCTGTTAATGGTCACCCATTTCCTCCAGTGCCCAGAGTTCCTCAAAGATTAGGGAGCTTAAATTTAATTTTTAACTAACCAAATCAGAGAGACACATACTGTATACACCCCCTTAGCCCTTAGAGTGTTTGGATCTGGCTTTATCATGCCCTCATCTAATGGAGGTTTCGATTTTTTCCTAAGCATGTTGGTTCTTTATCATTGTAAAACTGGCCTCACTGAGAGTCAACACAGGATTTGAGATGCTCATCTTTTTCAGTTTGTATTCCAAATGCACACACAAAGTCAAGAACTTACACATTTTATTTCTGGCTCCCCCCAAAAAACTTCAATGAAGTTTTACAATACACCCTTCAGCTTTCTTTCTATAATATTGTTCCACTTGCTAATATTTTGGTTAACAATTTTGTATATTAGTGTCCCACAAAGTATAAGAAATTAACTCTATAGGCGATCGCTAAGGTCCCAAGGGGGCCATAATGTTTTCTGCTTAGACATCTTGAGAGGAGGCAACCAAATTGCAATTTTGAGTCAAGCTGAGTTAAAATGAAATGTTTTCAAAACCCAGCTGATTGCGTGGACTGAACTTATCTGTAATTTTCCTCTTTCCTTTGTATTGTATTAGCCGCAAAGTTTATGAACTATACAAATCACAGCATCTTTAATGTATGAAATTAAACATCCTTTTAATGTATTTGAAATGCATATATGGACTGTTCCTTTTCCAAGCATTTTTTTTCCAACACGGTGTTCTATGTGAGAATTTCTAGCATGTGCACTAACTTAAAATGAGGCAGCAGAGTAGAAGCACTCATTACAAGATTAAAGTAGTTATCTTTATTGCATTCATACACCTTTAATAACATATGTGAACTCAAGGATACTCAGTGATAAATTGTAATGAGATGGCTGGGAGACTCGGCAGGTTCCAGCTCAGAACGCATTTGGCAAATGTTAAATCGGTAAGTACCAGGAACTGAAATTTACCTTTGATGCTAGTCCCCAGGAAGTCAGCATCAGGTAAGAGTCAAAGGCTTGTGACAGTCTAGTCCGAAGCCCTTACATCTCACAGTCATTACTGGGCTAGACACTTTCGCTGGTTTGATTTTTTTTCTATTAAATTTGTTTCAAACAAACAAAAAGAATTATCTCTTAAATCAATTAAATATCTTTATAAATTACAACCCATGTACAAATAGTTCAAGATTTAACTTTTCAATTTAACTTTATATAAGGTTTAGATACAAATTATAACCACTCTCAACAGTTTGCCATTTACCTTCTTAATCACACATGTTTATGGATGATGAAGGGAGTCTATTTTAAATCAACTAAACAAGCAGTGTCATTATTTTGAATATTAGCTTTTCCTTGCCTAGCTTCATTTATATATTTATAAAACATTATCATTATTTTTATTTGAGTGTGTCTGGGTGGTTCTTTACTCCAAGATAGTATTTGGGTAAAGAAAATAGCTTTTGTTTTATAATAATGGTGTGAATGTCAAGTGCCAGCTTGAGCCCTGACCCCTGGGCTCCTGAATCCCGCAGGCTGTGTCTTACTGTACCACACAGTCTACAGAAGGAGTCGGCTTCTGTTAGCTCTTTCTCTTTCCGTTGGCCATGGCCAATGCTGCTAGCCTTCCCTCTGCATTAGTCACTCATCTCAGTGACCAGAGAGCTGTGGGAAGGTGTGGGTAGGACCTGTACGTCTTGTGGACTCAGGAAGCAGTGATGGGGGATGCTGACACTCAGCTGGCTCTTGTCTTCCCCTTTTATTCAGTCCTGTATCCCAAGCAATGATGTGGTACTGTCTAAATTCAGCATGGATTTCCCTCCTCAGTTCAACTTTCTTGGAAATACTCTCAAAGATGCATCTGGATGTGCATCTCCTGACTGATTGACCATCTGGTCCAGCTGACAGTGAGGACTCACCGTTATCCCTGCTGATGAGAGTCACAGGGCTCTTGTACCTGCTCTTGCCAGTGCACAGTATCATCTGTGGCTCCCAGCTGAGCTCTCCAGCCTCCTCATGGGTTGGGTGCCACACACTTACTTCAATGGGTAATCTCACTTCTCAAGAAGGCATCTGCACATGACTCTTCTGGTTCTTCACAGCTTACTTTGCATGTCCCGCTTCACAAATGCTCAGTAACATCTAGATCCCACCAGTGGATTTCCTCTCCTCTTCTCCCTGTGCAGATAGATGCAGGCACATTGCATGGACAGTGTCTTCCCAGAGACCAGAATGGGAGCAGAGCAAGACACCTTCTGGGTTCAGCATCAGGTTCGCCATGTTTGGCTGTTTCCGCCTGGTGCTCTTAAAGCTCAGCTCTGATGCCCCACACTGTGACTTCTTGACTCCCTCCTGCTCCCTCATTTCTCCACATATCTCTCTTCTTCATGACATCAGAAGCACCCCACATCACATCTGCTGCTGCCTTGTGTGCTCTCTTGGGTTGAGAAAGCACCTACACTAACACTGCAAGAGTGGCAAGCTTCAGGGTTTAGTCTCCATGGTGGGCATGGTGCCCAGGATTTCATTTATAAGAAGAATGCATGGTTCTCTAAATACGACATAGTTTACACATTTGAAAGCCCCCTACCTTGTCCCTGTCATACGGGATTGTAAAAGTGTCCAGAACCAGGCTTTAAAATTCTCATTCACCAATGCCTGTTCCTTTTGGCTTGCAAAATGGCATTGTCTTAGCACAATCCTATGATCACCCTACTTCCCTTACCTATTGTTCCCTTTATTAGGCAGGGCCTCTCCCATTTTGGACTTAGATCTGTCATGGGATTATGAAAGACAAAATAAAAGACTAGGCTCTGGAAAAAGATTTCCTGGTATCAAATACTTATTAATTGTGAGAACCAAGGCAAATTATTTAATGTCTCTCTCCTTCAGTTTTCTTGTCTTTAGTCATGGCTGTAATAATAGTCATTGTGACAAAGAAATGAGGTAATACGTATAAAATGTGTAGAACAGGACCCTGCGTGTGATAAGTACTCTGTGCATTTTTCCTGTTATTATGGCAGAATCAAGTCATCTTCAGGCTGGAAAAATACTAGGTGTAGCCTTGCTGTGTTGGAAGCACCGTAAGTCATTTTGAAGAGTTACATAACTTCTTGAATGCACCAACTAATAGGAGGCTCAGTAGCTCCAGTGGAAATCTCTGGATATTCTCAGTTCTCCTTTATTTTAGGTAAATATTCATCTCCCTTCACTGGTATTTATTATCTCCAGAAAGGTTCCTTGGAGACCTTTACAGTCAGTCGAATCCTCTTCTGTCTTAGTCCCTTTAATATCTAAGGATATTCAGAATACCCGCTTCTTTTTCATACAAATTCTTTTATGAAAGTTACAGCCACATATCCTCAAGCTGTCCTCCCTAGATGGGATTCAAATTCCCTCACCACCTGGCCATGGAGAGTCAGGGGAGCTACTGTCACTCCAGCAAGATCCCATTAGCCTGACAACAAATGACTTAGGATTAATTATTTATGTTGCTCAAAATCAGATAAGCATATCCTTTTGTCTTAGTTCTTTGGAGAGTCCACGTTTGAGAATGGTAACTTCCTATTATCCAATGTGAAGTAGGAATGAGGTGTTCTACAGTTGAGAACTGCCCAAACATGGGTACCAAAGGTTTGCTGGGTAATCATTCATTTTGAATGTATGGTTTGAATATGTCTTTACTCCCAGAACCTTGTGGTAGATGTGACAAGAGCTTGTGTTGATTCTTCAGACAGGAAAGTAAAAAGGAAATAACTACATAAACTGCTGCATTCCATGTTGTGGTAGTTTGAATAACAATGGTCCCAACAGGCTCATAGATCTGGATGCTTAGTCAACAAGGAGTGGCACTATTTGAGAAGGATTACGGGGTGTGGCCTTGTTGGAGGAAGTGTGTCACTGGGGGTGGGCTTTGAGGCTTCAAAAACCCATGCTAGCCCCGCCCCCAGACTGCAGATCAGGATGTAGCTCTCAGCTATTGCTCCAGCACCCTATGTGCGGCCATGCTCTCTGCCATGACGATAATGGTCTAAACCTCTGAATTAAATACTTTCTTTTTAAGAGTTGCCTTAGTCATGATGTCTCTTCACAGCAATAGGGCAGTGACTAAGACAGTTATCCTTCTTACAGTCCCCTGAAGGGAGAGGACAAAGTGCGGAGTATAAGGCAGTAAGCCCTGAGGGGCAGAGCAATCTCCTTAAGTTGTCATTTCATGTGGTGCAGGACTGACTTGTGTCATGGCTGTGACATAAGACCCACAAAAGCAACGTGGGGGAGGAAGAGAGTGTCAGCCCACCCTCCGGAAGCACAGCGGAAGAAGTAACATTTCCCTAGGACTCCTCGCAGCTCAGTGAAACAGAAGCAGGGAGCAGAAAAATGCTGGCGCTCAGCTAGCTTTCTGATGTTTCTTTTCATTCACCCTGGGTCCCAGTCCATGGGATGCTGCTGCCCACAATCAGGGCAGGTTTTTCCTCCTCAGTTGAACCTCAAGGAAATGCTCAGAGATGTGTCTCTCGGGAGATTTCAAATCCAGTTAGGTGCCCGTGCAGATGAGCCATCCCAACAGTGAAACAGTAGGAATCCACAGAGTGATGTGGCAAGTATAAATTTACGGTTGAGGGGAATTGCATGTGTAAGGTGGTTGTTTTTAATCCAAGTGGTGGGATAAATGTAGGACGAGTGTGTCTCACTGGGAGAAATGGGTAGCTGGATTCCAGAGAGGTGAGAGTCAGAAAGCAAAAGGCAAGACAAGAGTTGGAATGCTGGTTTAACAACAACAGACCTAGCTCTCAGCAGACGCTAGAGGGATCAGGCTTGCCTTTTACAGACAGGACTGTGTTGGGAATGTTTTGTGGTCACATGGCACATCTGGAGGGTGACCGTTGTGCCCAGAAAAGATAATCTAACGCTGAATCCTCAAAAACAACAACAACAACAACAACAACAACAACAACAACAACAACCCCAGTGTTTAATGACAGAAAGTGGAAGAATAGCCAGATAAGAGGAGACTCTGAGAGACTGGGACCACGACCCTTCATCAGCAAGGTAAAGGCACCATTTTGTAATTTTTTTGTAACTGAAACAACCCTTGCACAAAGTTTCCTGTCTCCATGATGCTAAAAGCTACCTGTCACCCCACCCCCCAAATGCTTACAATGTTTGTTTCCCCCTGGGTGGTTTTTTTTTTTTTAATGTCCTGGTCACTTTCTACACTGAAGTATTTTTTTTTTTTAGACAGACGCATCGTTTCTATAGACCATGAGCTTCCAATGTCAGAATCTATTTCTTACTCTTCTTTGAATCACCCAAAGCACTAAACAGAGGGATTTGCACATAATAAGCACTTGGTTTTTATTGAAGAGAAGAGTGATCTAATTTGTGTAACAGGAAGATGAATGGTCCAGTTATGTATAAGAAGGATTGCCAAGGAGAGAGACTACACACTGGTACAGAAATACCGCATCAGATCTTCTGGGAAACAAAGATTAATGGCAGTAGAAATCAGAGGAAGAGATGTGTTTGAGGGACTTTCAAAGAGAAACTGACAGGGGATCTCATCCAGTTGTGTGGCTTAAGTACTTTAATATGCTTGATGACTCTCTTATTTAAATAACTAGGCTTTGACTCTCTTTTGAGCTCAAAGCTCATATGTTTAGCTGTCAGCTTCTGTCTCTCCTATCCTCAGTTCTCTGCTTCTCTAGACTTCCCTGAATTCCTTTAATGACATCCCCAATCATGGATTTCTCAGGAGTCATATTTGATTTATGACTTTCTCTCATCTTTTCTCACCTGTCTCCATATTTGGCCATAATCAAGTCTGGTTCTCCACTCCAGCTCTCTTCCTCACTTGATGTTTCTCATCATATCCCACTCCAGCAACTCTGGCTTTATCATCACTCATCTTCAGGATTACAGAAGCCTCCCAACAGTGATGTGAGCTCCAGGGACCCAAGAGGGTTGCTGTTCTCTTGCCTTTCCGAAGTCTGTTCTTCAGACCGTCACCAGTGTGATCTTCCCAAACCTGAGTTCTCACTTGGACAGTACACAGTTGGAAACCTTTCAGTGCTGGCCTCTGTGTGCAAGATACAGTCCAATGTCCCTCTGAACCTTCAGCTTCCCTCTGTGACATCTGAATCTGTCTCCAACTTTCACCATCAAGCTCTCCTTAGCCAAGTCTTTGAGAGCATGAACCCGAAATGCCATAAGGCGTGAATTATACCGAACTTCTCCCCTGAGATTCTAAAATGACTCCAGACTCCACTGAGCTGGAGAAAGGCTGCTGGACACTTGGATGAAAGTGTTTCATGTGTTACTTGAACATGATCCTGGATTCTGGGCCTCTGATCTTGAACTTTTCCCTGTAGGACTACATGTTCCCAAGCCCTTCCAGAATCCACCTCCTTCTGACTGCACAGGACTCAGCTCAGAATTTAATGTGCTGGTTCCCAAGGAAGCCTTCCAAGTTTTATTTTCTCCTCAATTGTGTGTGTGTGTGTGTGTGTGTGTGTGTGTGTGTGTGTGTGTGTGTGTATGTGTGTGTGTGTGTGTGTGTGTGTGTGTGTGTGTGTGTGTGTGTGTGTGTGTGTGTTACTAGTGCTAAGATAAGACACCATGATCAGAAAGCAAACTGGGGAGGAAAGGGTTTATTTGGCTTGTGCTTCCACACCACTATCATCTCTGAGGGAAGTCAGGACAGGAACTCAAACAGGACAGGATCTCAGAGGCAGGAGCTGATGCAGAGGCCATGAGTGCTGCTCACCGGCTTGCTGCAGGCCTGCCTACAGCCCTGTCTTGTGTAGTCATTTTCTCCACTGAGGCTCCCTCCTCTTTGATGACTATAGTTGATATAAAACTAGCCAGAACAACTGACCCTTGTAAACTTGATATACAAACACATCACTGCTAAATTGCAACCTTTTCTTCCTTGTTCATTCCCAAGATCACACATAATATAAACATCACAATATAAACTCTCTCTCTCTCTCTCTCTCTCTCTCTCTCTCTCTCTCTCTCTCTCTCTCTCTGTTTTGTTTGTTTGTTTTTGTTTTTCAAGACAGGGTTTTTCTGTGTAGCTCTGGCTGTCCTGAAACTCACTTTGTAGTCCAGGCTGGCCTCGAACTCAGAACCTGCCTCTGCCTCCCGAGTGCTGGGATTAAAGGTGTGTGCCACCACTGCCTGGCTCAAAGTCTCTTAAAATCCAAAGCCTCTCAACTGTGGGCTCCTACAGAATCAAAAATAAGTTGAATACTTTCTTATTTCAAAAGGGAAGAACCAGGGCACAGTTACAATCAAATGGAAGCAAACCTGAACTCCAGCTGGGTGAATAGCTCCATGTCTAACGTCCAGGATCTACTGGGTTCCTCCAAAGGGCCTGAGTCACTTTCTGGCTTCCTACCTCTGCAGCACACACTCCTTATCTCCTAGGATCAGGCTGGCTCCACCTCAAAGCTACTGATGTTCTTGATAGTAGACCCACAATACTGATATCTCCATAATATTGGGGTCTCTTGCTGCAATTGGGCTGCATTTTCACCAAGAGCCTCTCTTGAGCTCTCTTCAGGGACTCCAGCCCTGCCACACAGTGCCAAGCTTCAGTTTTTCTCCATGACCCCTTCATGCCTTCAAAACCAGTACCATCTGGGTGACTCTGACCGCACCAAGTCTGACTGCCAGCACAAGGTACAAACTTGGTTGCCTCTGGAACACAGCTTCTTTATGCTAACCCTGAGAAAACATTTTCCCAAAGACTCAGCTCAACAACGCTGGCATCTTCTTAGTTAATCACTGCTAATTTCTCAGCTCCAGTTGACTGGCGTCAATTATCCCACTAGAGCAAAGGTTTCATGATGGTGGTTCTGGTCTCTTGTTCATCACAGCTGATCTTTCAGCCCCAGATTCTTAACATATGCGGCAGCCTCAGTGGAGTCGGTATGTGACTCTCAAACCTCCCTGTGGAACTTCACAAGCCAGGCCTCCGTCCTCCGCATTTCTCTCAACATCTTTATCTTCCAAACTCCAACGGATCAGCTCACTACGTTCTGAGCACTCAATGGCTTTTCTAGCCTCAAAGTTCCAAAGTCCTTCTGTAGTCTTCCCCAAAATGACATGGTCAGGTCTGTCACAGCAATGCCCCAGGGGCTTGGTACCAATTTCTGTCTTCGAGAGGGTTGCTTTTGCTGTGATGAGAGCAACTTGAGGAGGGAAGGGTTATGTGATTACATTTCCACACTGCGGTCCATCCCTGAAGGACGTCATTGATTACATTTGCACACTGCGGTTCATCCCTGAAGGAAGTCATTGATTACATTTGCACACTGCGGTCCATCCCTGAAGGAAGTCATTGATTACATTTGCACACTGCGGTCCATCCCTGAAGGAAGTCGGGACAGGAACTCAAGCAGGGCAGGAACCTGGAGGCAGGAGCTGATGCAGAGGCCATGGAGGAGTGCTGCTTACTGGTTTGTTCCTCATGGATTGCTTAGCCTGCTTTCCTATGGAACCCAGGACTACCAGTCCAGGGGTGGCACTACCCACAGAGGACTCAGACCTCCCCCATCAATTACTAATTTTAAAAATGCCCTATATTGCTTTGCTTTAGCCCCATCTTATGGAGGAGTTTTCTTAGTTGAGGTTTCTGCCTCTCTGATGACTCTAGCATGTGTCAAGCTGACGTAAAAGTAGCCAGCACAATATGTATGTATTTATGTATATATACTTGGTTTTTGTTTTCTTAAGTGTATTTAAAAATTATAACCCCATTGAGATGTATGTTGCTGAAGTGTTCTACATTTCTTTTTTTTTTTTTTGGTTTTTCGAGACAGGGTTTCTCTGTGTAGCTTTGCGCCTTTCCTGGAACTCACTTGGTAGTCCAGGCTGGCCTCGAACTCACAGAGATCCGCCTGCCTCTGCCTCCCGAGTGCTGGGATTAAAGGCGTTGTTCTACATTTCTTTATTTAAAATATTTATTTATTTGGGAGTAGCACATATGTAGCACAGAGGACAACCTGTGGGAGTTGGCCTCCTCTTTCCACCATGCTGGTCTCAGGGATTGAACTCAGGTTGTCAGTCTTGGTGCCAAGTACTTTAACCCACAGAGCCAGCTCACTGTCCCTGCATGTCCCTTGGATGATCGTGAGCCTTATGCTTCTGCAGTATGTGACAACCCAACATGGCTAGTCAGAGCCACCATCTATCAGTCCTAATTTTGACCTGAAAGCTCAATCTTTCCTGCTGAGAAGCACAGGAAAGGTCTCTCACTGATGCCTTTTGCTGAGGGTATCTGTGATGCTTGGTCCTTAGACTTGACACAAACACACTGGATGTAGTTGCTTGTTGTCCGACTGCAACCTACACTCACAGGAGGTACAACTCTTCTCAAAATTTTTGTATCTGCCTTTTCCAAGTCACATGACTTCTCTGTCCTGACTCTTCTTTCTTGGGAATCCCAGGAATGCTTCATGCTACTGGATTATGAGGGTTGTGCCTACATTGTGTGGAGCCTCATCGATTACATCAGTAGTCATGGTCTGAGGTCGTGGGTAGTTCCTGGTCCTCAGTCAGGAATGATAGATTAGATGGTAGTAACAAGCAATGCCCAAAGGATCGATAGCATAGACACATGTCCTTTAGGAGTCTTTGTTCTGTATCACCCCAAGGCTGGGAACATACAGAAGTTGTCATCTGTAACATAAAATGCCATTTGCATTCACACTGTAATGACCTAAGCAAACAGCATAGTCATGCCCAACTGTTTGAATAAGGCTAACACCATTCACTGCAGGAGCAGGGATAAAACGGGAAATGATGGAGAGTAGTGATCAGTAAGCATGCCTGCTCCTGTGTTATTTGACACTCCTCTTGGTCTTAAACTCGAGTGTTGTCAACATCACTATGAAGGCTTGGTAAGCAGACTCAGCCTCCCGTGAGAGTTTATGATTGGGTAGATGTGGTGAGGCCCAGGACTCTGGATTTCATGGTACAGATGGTGCTGTGAGTAGAGAGACCACTGCTGGAGCTCTCAGACATTGTAAACTGAGGAGGCTTCCCCAGGAAGCTTGTACATTGCCTGCTAGAATGGACTCTTGTACAAACACCCCCTGCATTTCCTCAAACAGTATGACTTTCTTCTTGGAGGCTCTTTTATGTTGGTGCAGATCCACCCGGAGAAGATCTGTGGAGGGCAGGCTGGTCCAATCTTCATTTTCAGTAGTTTTTTCATCCAAAGGTTCTATTATTGTTGTTGGGTGTTAAAAAGTCTTGGCTAGGTAGCAACTCACATGCTTCTTAACTCTTTGTGTGGTCATCCTACAATGGATGGGGAGGTTCGTGTAAACTAACAAGTAAAATTGATAGTGCGTTTCAGTGGAGAAACACCATGTGCTCAGCTTGTGTAACTTAAGTTAGGTGTATAAGGTATCCCCTATAGAACTTGCTTCAGTAATACAGATCACATATGACACTATTTGAACACATTTTTCATGAATGCTAAACATTAGCACAGTCATGTTATTTGTGCTATTGAAGAAATACATTGCTAAGATAAAAATTTGGTTCATTTTTGGTCCATACATTTCGAAATGTTATTTAAGTTGACTTTGATAAATTTCAGCTGTATTTACAACTCACACTGAATACAGTGAAGTTCGATTGTATAGGCATGATTGTAGAGAAGGTACCACTGTCCTGTCAGAGTGAGCCCCCACCCGAGTGACTTATCACACACTGAAATGCCGGGCTGTTTCTGCATTTCTGCTCAGCCTGACGGTATTCTGAGAGACGATGGTGGATGCTGTCACTGTAAGTCCACACATAAGCATTTAGCAAAGTCCACCTGGGCAAAGGAACCACCCAAAGCAGTGATTCTCAACTTTCTTCATGCTGTGATCCTTTAATACATCTCCTCCTGTTCTGGTGATCCCCAACCATAAAGTTATTTTTGTTGCTACTTCATAACTGTTATTTTGCTGCTATTATGAATTATAATGAAAAAATATGATATGCAGAATATCTGATACGTGACCCCTGTGAAAGAGTTGTCTCGACCCACAGGTCGAGAACTGCTGACCTAAGGGAGAAGCATGTGAAATAGACTCACATAGATGTTACCAAATCAAACATCTTGTCTCGTGGCATAATATCATTTTGAGAATATCAATTTATTTCTCATAATAAATAAATAAGTTCTCTTTCTCATTGTAAAAACAAAATATACTCTCTTCAGAAAGTTAAGAATGTACACACACACACACACACACACACACACACACTACACACACACACACACACACACACACACACACTTGCAAAGGAAAGAAAGAGAACCACCTGTAGCCTTGGAGCTTCCGCTACAGAAGAGGTTCAGATCCCCTGGAGCTGGAGTCACAGATGGTTGTGAGCTGCCACATGGGGGCTGGGACTTGAACCCAGGTTTTCTTTGAACAACTACTCTTAGCCCCAGAGCCAACTCTCTGGCCCCAACAGTGAATATTTTGATCAATATTTAAATTTAACAGACAAAAACAAAGCACATTTAGAGATTTGTCATGAATTTTGGAAGCACTGTATTGTTATTAATTTTTTAGATGCGTTGATTTTACTTTATGTGCATGGATGCTTTGCCTGGATCATGGTATGTGCACCATGTGTGTGCCTGTTGGAGCCTCTGGAACAGCAGTTATGGATAGTTGTGAGCCACCCTAAGGATGCAAGAATCAAAACGGGGTCCTCTGCAGAGCAACAAGTTCTCTTAACCACTGAATCATCTTTCTAGTCTCACCTTTGTCTGTGTGTGTGTGTGTGTGTGTGTGTGTGTGTGTGTGCATGTTTCTGTTCAAGTGTGTGTGCATGTGGGTGTAGGTACGCATGCACCGTGTGACCTGCATGTGGAGGTCAGAGTTCAGTGTTGTGTCTTCCACTGAACCTGACTGTTAGACTGCTGGCCAGCGAGCTTCAGTACCCCACCTGTCTCCACCTCCCTGGTGTTGGGATTACAAGCATGAACCACTGAACGCAGCCTCATGTGTGGTATATGTATGTGTACATGTTGTATGTGGGTGCATGCACACATGTGTAAGCAAGGGGAAGGCGTTAAGATCTCTACCTCTCTCAGTTTCCTTATTCCCTCGAGACAGGGTCTCTTACCGCATCTGGAGGTCACTGTTGTTTTTCTAGATTGGTACCCGGCATACCCCAGAGAGTCTCCTGTTTACTCTCAACCCCAAGGTTTGGGATTACAAAAACACCCTGCCATGCCCAGCTTTTGGTGTGGGTGCCGGATCTGAACTCAGGTCCTATGTTTGTGCTGAAAGCATTGTACTGACAGCTGCCCTCACCGATCCCCCCCCACCCCACCCCCCGTCCCTCCGCCTCCCACCCCTGTCATCCCGCCGAGCCCCTGGAAGCGGTTTCTAGGGAATTTATGATCTGGCATGGGACCGGTCATATCAATATCTAAATACTGCTTTCTATCAGTCGTTCCTGTAGTAACCAAAATGTTTGATTGTAGTGGTTCCCACACAGGAGGTAGCTGTGAAAAACACCTGTAATAACTGAACTTGGAATCAAGTCTCTAAGAATCGTCTGGAGTCAGTCAGAGCGCTGTATGACTTCTCAGTCTTTTCCTGTTTCATAGCTTTATAGTCCTAAGAGACAGGGGGTCCCAGCAGAGCCCAGACTCAACCAGAATCAATCAGTTTAGTTTGTGTATCCTCATTTGGAGCATCGTTGCCCTCTGTCTAGCAGCCTACAATGGCCTTTGGCACCTCTTGCCTCTGTTAACTCCTGTTGAGATCACATTACCACCCACTTAACTCTCCTGCTCCATCTTAGCGATGCCCACCCCGCTCGTTTTTTATAAAGAGGAGGAATAGCTGCCCCCTCCCTCTTTTTTTGGGGGATGCCTCTATTGATGGGTAGAAATTGCAAAGCAGACTAGCTCTCCAGTTGAGCTTCAGCTTATCCGGCTGAGGTATCAACACACTGTGGATACATGATACCTCAGGTATCCGTATCACTCACAGTTAATATTTATTCCCACCTGCTGGGTGTGTGGCATTCAATCCCAGGACGTGTTTACTGAGAAAGCCATTGTGGGAGTTTAGTGAGACCTGTATCACTCACTGATAGGTAAGTCTTCATTGTAGTGTGTTTGACACTGTTGGAAGTGGTAGAATGGAAAAAGCCACTGGAAAGTAACTTCTTCCTTCTGTTTACTCAGCCTGTGTGGGCTAATTGCTGTGCTGACAACTCCCGGCTGCTCTTTTGGTTGATTCTGCGACCATTAGGAGGTTAATTACAGCTTTCCTGGCCACACTGTTGAGCCTTCCTTTCTTCTAATGAAATGGGGTGCCTTTACTCCGTAAGTTTGAATGGCTTCAGTTAACTGGAAATGAACGACGTGGGCCTATTGCTGATTCCTACCCCCTTCTGGGTGAGAAGCCCATATTGAGGACACCAGTAGTTTCCCCAAAACTCAGTATGTGATTGGCATGCCCAGACTCTGGGCTTCTCACTTAAGCTCTTCATTCCTAATCAATCTGTTACTGTTTTTAGAATGGCTTTTATACATCTAGGGAATAACGACTTACTATGTTAATTTGCAAATTGAGTTTTCCCCCTCTCCTGTCATTATTCTTCCCTATTGAAGCTGTTAACTAATTAATAATTTACATTGAAGAGTCCACGTGCCTAACACAGTACTCGGCATTTATAAATTCAGTTACTTCACACCGCCCCCAAATCCTTGTGAAATAGTCACTACTTTTAAACCCTCTCTGTGGAAGAGGAAAGTGTTTAATGAGAACAAGCAGCGTGTTCATGGTCACACAGTCAGGTTGGGTAGATGGTACAGTGTGTTTGAAAAATCAAATCTGCATGGGAACTCTGAAGGTTTCAGCTTTTGACAAGATGATTGGGACAGCAATGGGAACAGCGTTCCTGGCCCTCCCACTAAGAAAAGCTGTCCATGGGCTGGGTAGACTGCCCTAGAGGAAAGGGGATGGGGTTACAGCAATGTGTAAATGATACCCAGGCTGCCTGATTCGCAAGCTCAACCAGAGCTTCTGAGGCTAAAGTCCTTGGCAGATTGAATGAAGAAATGCCCCCTGAGTGGTTCAGGAGCTGAAGTGTGCCGGATGCCATGTCAGTGCAGGCAGGGTTAGAAGGCACCAGAGGCTGAAGGGTAGGGACAAGGGTGTGTTACAGATAGGTCGCCAGCCCACAACCAGGGAGGCCTGAGCATATCTCACTGGAGAGTTGGAGCCTAGCGACCCTAAAGAGTTACAGACCCTTCTGGGACTTCCCTCCCCACACTAGGCACAAGTCCTAGGAAGGGCTAGACAAACACTGAATTGATGATGAAGGTTATGGTCTGTTTCCTCATAGAGAATCAGTTCATAAGAAAGCCTGTGAGTTGTTAATATAGGACACTGCATTTCCGATCGTCTGATACAATAGGTGGGTCTCATGCATTCACTTAAAAATTCTACATTACCATAGAATTGTTGCTGTGGAAGAGACTCTTCTTCTCTTGTAATAATTAACAATAGATGAAGTGATTTTTAAAACTGTATGCTCCCGATTAAATGGGTTATTGGTCAAACAGATCTACTAGGGTCTTGTTCAGAAAGTCTCAACAGCTGCTTGAGTTTTGCGAGTCAACCTTAAAAACCACGTCCCAGTACAGAGAGTCAAAATGTGTGCTTTAAATGAATCTCAAAAGAAAACACATGTTTCCAGAGGTCAGGAGTGTCACCTTGGGTATGAGAGTAGAAGCAGGAAGAGAAGATGATGGGGTGTCTGGAACACCCTCAAAAGGTACAGAAGTCCCGCCCCAGTCCCCCCTCCCCACGACCTGTTGCCTCATTTGTAAATACTGGAGTATAATTGTATTATCTGTCTGGTGTCTTTATAGGACGAGAGGAAGCCACCAGAGGCACAGACACACAGAGGCAAAGCCATACAAAGATGTGAGCAGGGACTGGAGTGGTGTTGCTACCAACCAAGGACGCAGCTCACAACCAGCTGTCTCTCAAGCCAGGGCAGAGGCCTGGACCAGGCTGAATCCCCCTCAAGTCCCCAGAGGAAAGGGCAAGTTACCACCTGTTTCAAATTTCAGCTGCCTTGTTTGTGGGACTGTTTCAGTACCCTGGGAGCTAACAGGGAGGTCATTCTGTGTTTTGTAGATCGAACACAGGTTCTGTGGGGATTTGTAAAAACACAACCTATGGGGCTAGAGAGATGGCTCATAGGAGTTCTTGCTATGCAAGCATGGGAAGTTGCGTTTGGATCCTAGCATCCACATAAAAGGCTGTGTAGGGCTTGTAACCCCAGCACTGTTGGGGGAGGAGACAGGAGGATTTCTGGGGTTTGCAGTATGCCAGCTTAGTTCCAGGTTCAGTGACAGGTGGAGAATGACAAAGCAAGACCACTGGCCTTTGCACACAGGAACACAGGCATGCACACACACACACACACACACACACACACACACACACACTGAGGCGCTGTCTAAAATGATGATGATGATGATGATGATATACGATTACAAGTGTGGGCTGGGGGGGTGGGGCTGGAGGAGGGCAAATTCCCTTCTTGTCCTCACTGGGAAGAAAGAGCTTCATGCTTCATCCATGGGACTTCTTCCTGTGTGTCCTGGACAGCCCTTTAGAAGAAGCCAGTTGATAAAATGCTATAAGGAAATGGTGAGAAAAGAAGCCAGACGTAGCAAATGTGTGTGACTGGGAGGGTGGCAGCCAGTGACAAACCGAACAGCAGAGAGTTTAAAGGAAATTTGATTTCTCTCTTCAAGAGTTTATCTGCTCCCCTGATCACGGGCTGTTGAGCCTGCAGTAATTAGAGGTAGTGTTTCTAGTGCCCCCAGCCCCTTGCTAATGAGGCTTCCCTCCCTTCTATCAGCCCTGGGCTTTGTGGCCTAATAGGTTTCCCCTGGATTGTCATGGAAGCATCCACAGATAAGAGAAAAAGGAAAGTGGAGGAAATGGAGGCAGCCTGAGCAGCGGGGAGTCTCCTTTGCCCCGGCAACCTTTGGTAACTTTGCTTGCAGCTGTCACTGGTGTTAAGTTCTAACCCATTAAACTCGCTTGCAGGGTGGCTGGAGTCAATGGAGCAGGAGGTAGCCTTCCCTGGCCTCCCCCTTTCCAATCCCAGCGAAAGAATGAAACACTGAAAGTTCACCAGGGGAAGGAACAGTGGTGGCTGAGGACGCAGTGCAGGGAGCCGAGGCTTTTAACTCTTAACATCACTGTCCTTTTGCATCTCAACTTTTATCTGCCCATTAACTCCTTGAGTTTGCTCATCCATCCATCCATCCAGAGGCAAGAAAGATAAAAAGAGCCACAGCATGTGTGAGAAAACCTTCTAGGTGTCCTGACGATGCAGATTCTCTGTAATGAGTGAACACTTGCTGTTTAAAAAAAAAAAAAAGGCATTTAGCTTTGAAATCCTTTGGACATCTTTAAACTCATTTCCATTTCTGGGGGAAAAAATGAAGAGGTAACTATCCCCCGGATATGGCAAGACTGCTTTTTATATAATAATGATAGCTGATTCAAATGAATTCTCCATGCTTCTGTAGAGCTCACACATCTGCAATCCCAGCACTCAGGAGGCTGAGGCAGGAGGACTGTGATTTTACAATGAGCCCACAATATTAAGAAGAGGTAGGGATCTGTCTGAAAAATAAAACCACTAGCATATCTCATACACGCTCACATACCCTTTTATAATTTTAAATATTCTGTTTATCATCCAAGAATAAGATATTTAAAATTCTGTTCCAAGCTGGATAATAAAACAGAATTTTTGTTCATAGACCAGTTTGCTAACTTCACATATGCTTGCTCAGATCTTTGCTAACAAAATTCTGTTACCATCCAAGAGAAGCCTAATTTTTGAGAAGAAATGGACCCTGATAATTAGCTGAGTTTTCCTGGATTTGACTGGATGGATGGAAGTGAAGAAAAGTGCTTATAAAAAGCTGAGGGATTCTTCAGAAAGGGCCCTCAATACACAGTACAGATTTTCCATATATCCATCCAATCATATAGCATTCAATGACTGTACAGGAAATTAAGTCCCTCCACCAGAAACCTCTATAGTCTTAGAAAAGATATTAACATAAAATTAAGGCAATTTAGATGCATTTTGCCATAGAACAATGGGCACCTTGTGATTTTAACATGCTGTGATGGAGTGGGATAGACATGCATGTCTCAGCTGGAGATGGACACATTGGCTGCATAACGGCACACAGAGACTGGATTCTCCGTGTCCATCACTCCCCTCTCATCCAGGTGTGCCATGTCACTACCATGAGTAGTGAGGCGAGATGCTCAGAAGAACACTTAAAGACCTGGACACAGTTTCCATCTCCAATCCAGTTTTATGACTGTGGTCATAGCCAGTACTGGGACAAAAGTAACAGATGCTAGTGTTAAAATTAAATGAGAAACCAGTTAGTCACATAAATAAATAAATAAATAAATAGATAGATAGATAGATAGATAGATAGATAGATAGATAATAGCAGCAGCAGCAGCAGCATCAACAACAAAACCCCAAAACCCTGAATCTTTACAATCTTTAGGACAATGCTTGATTTTTACAAAAGTCATTTACTTGCAACATTAGGGAACTGACCGGTTGGGACAAGCTCCACCTCTACATAACAAGCCGTGTGAAGACAGTCTGAATCCACACTCAACTCTTCCACCTGACCCCGTTTAGTTCAGTTCAGCTGACACAGTTTCTAGTAAGCTCCAAGCATGGTACTAGGTGTGGAGCCTGCACAGCCAAGAAGCCCAGCCCCTGGCCCTCCATGGGACTTAGAACCCTCTGGAACCCTTTATATTCCCACCACGGCTCTCGATTGCTGTGTAGACACGGCTCAGTCCTTCTCTGTGACTCTCTCCTGGGAGGGAAATGAAGGAAAGAATGAAAATCAGAACAAAGCTTCATATGGTAAAGGACACACGTCCGCACACAGCCGTGACAAGAGTCACTCAAAGTGCACTGGCAGACGTAAACGCTGTGTCATGGGAACCTGGAGTGAGTGGGCTGGATGGACACAGAGAGGGAATTCAGTCTAAGTGAAGGAATACTCTTTTAAAATCCTCCATGAAAAAGCCAAAAAAAACCCAAAAACTTGTGGGCGGATCACTCCCTACTTCAGCAAGTACTTAAGAAACCCTTGATGGCATTGCCGGCTCTGCTCCCAGCTCCACATGCTGTGGCCTCCTTTCTGTGGAAGTAGAGCATCTCTGAATTCATGAGGAGACTTCTTGAAAGTCATAGAGACACGACTAACTTCTTGCTACAAAGTATCCCCTGAGTTGGTTTGTACAGCAGCAGCCCTGCTCATGGCCGAGTGGGATGTTCTCCCTATGAACCACGCTGCAGTTTTTAAAGCTGGACCCTGCTCTCTAAGGAGCTCCCTGAGCTGGCCAGCTCAGCAGGGAGCAAGGAAGGCCTGTGGTTTTCTTCGTAATTCCCACAGTACCCAATTATCTGTTGGGTTAACTCTTGAATCTGAGGTAAAATTTGAGGGAGATGCCCAGTGCCACAGAAGAGTAGCGGGAGCGTGCACACCTCTGGAAGGAAGGCAGCATACTCACCATACGGTAAGTCTGTCTGCAGCAGAGCTTGGCGCAACCACAATGGGGCACAATCATGCTGATATCAACCCTTGTATACACAACTGCATGCCCAGTCCAGCATGCCACCCAGATTTTTCTTGCATTTAAGTAGTTTAAGGACTCCTTTCTCCTGCCCAGCTAATTCTCAGGCCATTCTGATAGTCAGGGAAGATATACCTGGACAGTGGATAATACTAGTAAACTGGATCTCCCTCTGGGGAACATCTTTAACAAGGTCTGGTCATTATCCCGTGTCTTGCTCTTCCTCTGTGTCTCTCTCTTTAGAATTCCAGCAGAGGCACTATAGTCAGGAATCTCACAAGAGGGAGATAAAGATGTAGAAAGCTAGAAAACGAAGGTTGACTCTCCTCTGATCTCAGGAGGGAGGGAGGGAGGGAGGGAGGGAGGGAGGGAGGGAGGGAG
>CABHPR010139235.1:2908-13488 GCA_902168415.1 Peromyscus melanophrys | reverse complement strand
TAGGCAGGTGCTCTACCACTGAGCCACACCCCAGCCCCTCACTGGGGGATTCTAGGACTGTGTTTAATCCTCCCTCAGTACCATGAGGCATTGGCTTCAGGATAAGAAACCAAAAATCATAGTACTCAAATCTCTTATATTAAATTGCAGTATTTTCATAAAATTCATGCATCCTTCTCTCTAGCTCCCCTGAGACATTTTATTTATATGTATGTTTTACATCTTTAGAAAAAGAATCCCAGAGTCTTCCCTCCTGTGTGTTTTCGTCCCACTTCTTCATGGTCCATGACAACAGTTGAAGCCATTGAGTACAGGGAAGCCAAACCGATGTGGTGGGAGCAGATTATTCTGCCATTTTTCTAGTCTTTGAGCTGCACATCAAATCCTGGCTGATCTCTCCATACTGGTTCAACCCATCTGTGAGGTTCACAGTGATTTTCCCAGTTCTGTGATCATTGATGACTTCAAACTCGTCAAGGTAGCCATGGCTTCATCATCACAGTTAGGGACCAAACGATAACTTTGGAGCATGGCTTCAGGACCCAATATATTCACCTGTCTTCCCCACTGACCATGACATTCATGTGCACTATGATGATGGTGTGGAAAGATGGTGGAAGAACCCTTCTCTGAACTTTGAATCATTTTTTAAAAATACTACTATCTCTGCCATGCAAATGCTAACATCTCCCGTCATCTGGCTACTCCCTAGGAATCAATATCTAGAAAACTGGGCATTTGGATATTATAGCAAATGCTAACATCTCACATCATCAGGCTACTCCATATGAATCAATATTTAGAAAACTGGGCATTTGGATATTATAGCTTGGTGACTCGACCAAAGAGCAGGTTTCCTCCCTCCCAAAGGCTTGTTTCCTTTTTCTTATTTCCGTGGGGGTGGTTCTGGAACTATGTAGACCAGGCTGGCCTGTCTCTGTCTTCCAAAGTGCTCATATTAAAGGTGTGAGCCACCATACCCAGATCAAACGTTTTCTTTCGATTTGTTTTATTATGTTTACTTCTTTATGAGCATGTGCATGGTTGCCATGGCATGTGGAGGTCAGAGGACAGCTTGTGTGAGCCAGTTCTCTCATTCCAGTATGCTGGTTCCAGGGATCGAACTCAGGTTCTCAGGCTTGGTGGAAAGTGCCTTTACTCACCAATACTTCTCACCAGCACTTCTTTTATTGAATTTTGATGAATCCAGCCATTTGTCCCATGAGTTTTTCCAATATTTTCATAGATTATGTTCCTTGTGAAGAATAGGACTCTCTGTTGTCTGATCTCAATGGTCAGCCAGTGACAACATAGAGATTTCCCTACAGGTGGGGCCAAAATGAACAATACCATCTCCCCAAGCCTCAAAAGTGAGCAAGACTTTCCTGGACCTTTTAGTACAGCTTAGTTGGGAGTGTCTCTTCAGTGCTTAGCTAGTTTGCCTACAGCTGTCCCTCAGCCTACCCTTCCTGCTTGTGTGGTACTTACAGAACCAGCAGACACAGAAGGCTAGGGAACCCTTGGATCTTTCTGAAGCCATTTCTCAACCTGAGCACATGCCTTACACTCTTCTTCCCCCAACACGCACAACTGCCCTTCTGGATTCTCCTTCCTCCTTTTTTTGCCTTCTTCCTATGAGGCTTTTGGAGTCTGCCCATCACCTGTTGAGTCTACTGTTTCCTGCACTATGAGAGGATGGTGCATATATTAATTCACCTTATTCCATAGATAGCCCTAGAGCTAAAACATCTGCTTTAGCTTGAGGAAGAAGGAATAGGTAAGGCAGCTTCTAAATCCCTCCCACAGAGGTTGACCAGATAGCTCAAAACTGTTGTATGCTATTATTCCTGGGGAGACATGAACAAACATCTATTCACCCCAAACAGAGAACAGACCAAAGTAAAGTATTACCAAAACTTAACTTGGTGAACCAATGAGCTTACTGGGGTTACTTATAGGAGTATGGGTGAGGATGAATTGTATGAGCAGAGATGGTTCAAAGGTAGCTACATCACTGACAGACCACCCTGGCATGGGTGATGATTCTAAAAGCTGCAACCCAGGTGCTCTCTGTGCTACTTGCAAGCAGTTGAACACTTGGGGGAGTCTCCCCTCTCCCCCAACAGTTCTTACTCCTTGTGTAACTTGTGGGAAAAGGCCTTGTGAATCTACTCAGTTTCAGGGATTTCCTGAAGCTTCTATTATTTACTTCCTGAGTTCTCCTTCCAGAATGGAATGTTTCCATTTAGAGAAATTTGCTATGCAAGAAAACAGATTACTACAGGGTTTTAACAAAGTCCGTGTTAGCTTTGTAGCACTAGGAAGCCACCACAGGAGTGTAGTACGCTGTCCCTACTGCTGGTGCCATGATGAGAAAAGGTGGTTGAACATACAGGTTTTCTGTGACCAAAACTCAGGGGCAGGAGTGTGTGTGGTGTGGTGTATGTGGTGTGGTGTAGTGTGTGTGTGTGTGTGTGTGTGTGTGTGTGTGTGTGTGTGTGTGTGTGTGGTATGGTATGGTATGGTGTGTGAGTGCTTGCATGTGGAGGCCAGAGGTGTTTTGCAAGTATTGTTCCTTGGGAGCATCTACTTTAAATAATAATAATAATAATAATAATAATAATAATATAGTAACTATTGTTATTATTATTATCTTGTTGTTTTTGAGACAAGGTTTCTGTGTAGTCCTGGCTGTCCTGGAACTCACACTGTAGACCAGGCTGGCTTCAAACTCAAAGATCTGCCTGCCTCTGCCTCCTGAGTGCTGGGATTAAAAGTGTGCACCATCACCGCCCACTTCACTTTATTTATTTATTTTTTAATAAAAGTTTTCCCTTTTAGATGAATTTTATTTTTAATTATGTATATATGTGTATGTCTGTGTGGGCATATGCACATATGTGTGTACATGCTTATGGAGGCCAGAAGAAGGCATTGGATTGCCTGGAGCCAGAGTTACAGGGCATGTGAGCCATCTGTGCTGGGAAACAAACTTGGGTCCTCTGGGTGAGCAGCAAGAGCTCTTAACTCTCTCTAACTGCACTCCCTCCCCTTTTGACTTAAACCTTTTAATATGCATATGTGTGTCTATGTGTGAGTATGTGCATGTCAGTGCAGGTACCTATGATGGCCACAAGAGGGCATCAGATCCCTTGGAACTGGAGTTCCAGGGGGTTATGTATTGCCTGATATGAGTGCTATAAGCTGAACTCTAGCCCTCTGGAAGAATAGCAAGGGCTCTTGATCACTGAGCCATCTCTTGGGCCCTCCATTTTGTTTATAGAGACAGGGTCTCTCAATGAACCTGAAACTCACCAAACAGCCCTGATTAGCAAATGAGCCCTTCTATCTTTATCTCCCTAGCACTGAGATTACAAGCACATGCCACCATGACTGGCTTCTTAACTTATGTAGGTTCTGGGAGCTAGAATTCAGGTTCTCATGATTGCAAGACAAGCAATTTACCAACTCAGCTATCCTGCAACCCATTATTTTTTCCCTGAAGCAGTTTCCTGTCTCTCTATAGTTCAGATTGGGTACCAGAGTTCCCAAGAGCTGACTCAGATTCTGCTAATTTATTCTTATTTCATTGGAGGGACTATCTTATATATATATATGAAAGTACCTATATATATATATTGTCTTGCTTTATTCTTTGAGACAGTACCTCATGCATAGCCCAGGCTGGCCTCAAACTCACCATCCTCCTGCTTCAGCGTCTCGATAGGACGCATCAGCCCACCTGCTTGTCACAGGACTTTTAATAAATTTAATACATCTTTCAGTCAGGCAACCTTGGCTCAGCCTTACGGTTTGGGATTCATCCACGCTACTCTGTGTGGCTGGAGCTCATTCCTCTTTGATTACGGAGACAATTCCACTGCATGAACGTACCGTGGTGTGTTTATCCGTTCATCAGTTGACAGACATTTGGGTTGTTTCTCGTCTGGGGCTGTTACGGCTGGAGCTGCTTTGAGCATTCCCACACGTATCGTTTGGTGGATGAACGGACTTTCCCCTCTCTGGTATACATTTGAAACAGGATTCTCTATGCCTTGTGGCAGATGTCTGTCTCTCTATACCCAATGGCTTGGGTTCCTCAAGACTGAACTTTTGGCCTGTGTGACATCAATGCGACACATATTTTGGGGCTGAAGGATGGCTCAGATGGTAAAGTTCTTTCTCTGCAAGCATAAAGACATGAATTTGATCCCCATGATCCCCATTAAAAAAAAACCTGGGCATGGTGACACCTGATTGTGATTCCAGTGCTGTGGAGGTGGAGACAGGTGGATGACTAAGGCAGCCAGCTTAACCAACTTTGCAAGAGACTATGCTTTCAAAATCAAAGCAGGACATAACTGATGAATGACATCTGGAGTTGCCTGCCCCCCCCAAAGGAATATATATTTGCTCATCTTCTCTGGTTCATGGGTCCTACAGTGATCAGAGCACCCTTTACATACTAATAACGTAAGCAGTGGTCCAGATATAGATGGCTTCTGGATGGGGGCTGGTGACCAAAAAGACCTTCAAGGCATTAGATGTATAGCTATTTCTTTCAGATAGAAACATTCCTCCTGGAGGGAGGTTCATAAAACAAGGGAGTTAAAGACAACTCACACATTATAGGATGTTCCTGAAACTTAAAGATTCCCAAGGCTACACAAGCAATAGCCAGTGGCTGCAGAAAGCACAGTCTTTTAAACAGAGCTGACTGAACCTTCAGGAACACAGCTTCCAAAAGTCATCACCCATGCTGAGGTGGGGGTCAGTGATGCAGATGACTTTGACCCAAGCAACTCCACTAAGGTCACCAGTTCAGGAAGCTCTACCTTGATGGAACCCTTTCTTTTGGTCTGTCTTAAGTACCCTACTTAGGGACACATCTTTGGAAAAGTCACATAGTGGCATGATTTGAGAGTTAAGATTTTCAGCCACACTCTCCCAAGCTCCCAGCTCGACAGTGTGGAGGGGAGGGGGTTGAGCTCAATGGCCAATGATTTAGGAAATCATTATAATTTGAACAGCCATACAAATCCCTAAATGATGATGTTCTGGGTCACTGGTTTGGTGAACAAATTGAGGTGATAGGAAGGTGGACACCTAAGGGAACATGAAGTGCTCCTGTTCCATCTACCTCCTACCTGGCCCTGCATAATTCTTCTATTTGGCTGTTCTTGAACTGTGTTCTTTTAGTCTGTTTCAGGGCCTTTGTTTGTTTTGTTTGTTGTTGTTGTTCTTTCTTTATTTTCTGAGATAGATTCTCCTTATGTAGCCCAGGCTGGTCCTGAACCGTCTATGTAGCACTGTGTAACCCAGGCTGTCCTTGGACTCCTGATCATCCTGCCTGAGCCTCCCAAAGGCTGGGATGACAAGAGTACACCACCACATTTGACCCTCCTTGGACTCTTCTGAAGCCCTGCAGGGACCTTCCCCTGAACATGTCTTGGTGTTTCCCCCATTATTTAAGGGGGCCACTTTGGCCCTCCAATTGTCTCCAAGGCCATCAAAGATGGTGGCCATGTCTCTCCCTTAGCCCATCTCCTCTTTTTTAGGTGGATATCTCCACTTGGGTAGTCTCAGGTACCCCATAATCGGCATTCACACAACTGTCCTTTCTCTTGTTACCCAGATGCCTGTCCTCTTCAGTGTCTGTGCCCATGCTGGGGACCGCTCTAGCCATACAGGCCTGGATCCCTTTGTCTCCACTCCCTCCATCATCCCAACAGGACGGGAAACTGAAGCCCAGGTCCTCCGCTGATGTCTTGAGGACCATTAACATCTCTCCAGCTCATGGCCATGTAGACCCAGTCCAGCTTTCCAGATCTTTCCTCAGGGCTGCTTTGCTGGCCTCCTTGCTGGACGCTGGGCATCCATCCTCACCTTTAGCTAATCAGCTTGGCCCGTGGCACCAGACAAGAGTCTCTAGTGCCGGCCTTGGCCCTGCTGTCTTTGGCGAGGCCATGCTGGAGGCCTTGGCCCCAGGCTGTGGCCGAGCCCAGCCTCACTTGCCATTCCTGAGCACCGTCCGTGCGTGGCGGACACGCTCTGTGGCTGGGACTTTGCAGACAGGTTTTTTGAGTTAGAGATTTGGAAAAGGCCCCGGTGGTGCTGGTTGGAGTTCAGAGCCCTCAAGATGCAGGAGAGACCTTGTGTGGGTGAGCTCATCTTTGTTGGGAAGAGTGGCTGGGCTTGCGGCTTGGCAACGCCAGCCCCATGTTTGGCAGCTCAGGTGACGCTTGCAGTGGGGACCGTGTCAACCTCTTGGCTAAGATTGCTGGGATTTGGGGTCCTCCCCATGATGGTCACGAATGAGGACCTCTTTGGGGAGACCCCAAGAGATTCATATTACCGAGAGCGTTCGTGTTCTTGGAAGGAGAGAGGGAAAAAAAGAGAGAACAAGACGGGCAGGCTTTTTTTTTTTTTTAGGAGGAAGGAGGGATGGTGTTGATCACTGGAACTGAGAACGCTGAATTTTTGTGTAGAAATGTGTCCACACGTCTCTGGAAGAAAGGCAGTAATACATCCCAGAGGGGCTGTACCTTATCGTACTTTAGAAACAAGTTCTGGAGCCAGAGTCTCCAGCCAGTATCCAGTGATGAAGCTGGCTGCCTGGGTGATCCTAGTCAAGTGGCTTTGCCTCTCTGTACCTCTCTCTCCTCACAAAAAAAGGAGTGATTAGAGCACTTGTCAGGTCTCTGTGAGCACTAGACACGTTAGTGCAACAGGAACATTCAGGCACTTAGGAGACGTTCAACAAGCATTGTGTCATGTCTAGGCTTCCGTTGCCTCCTGTTCTTCCCTCTACACTGTTGCAACTCTAGTCCCATGACGGTCCTTTCTCCCCTCTCTGTCTGTACTATGGGGAGTGCCTGCTCTTCCTTTATGTGTAATGGAAACATTGTCTCTTCCAGAGTGGAGACAGAACCCAAGGCCTCAGGTATGATAGGCAGATTCTCTACCAGTGAGCCACATTCCCAGACCCTCACTGGGGGATTCTAGGCAGGTGCTCTATCACTGAGCCACACCCCAGCCCCTCACTGGAGGATTCTAGGCAGTTGCTTTACCACTGAGCCACACCCCAGCCCCTCACTGGGGGATTCTAGGCAGGTGCTCTACCACTGAGCCACACCCCAGCCCCTCACTGGGGGATTCTAGGCAGGTGCTCTACCACTGAGCCACACCCCAGCCCCTCACTGGGGGATTCTAGTCAGGTGCTCTACCACTGAGCCACACCCCCAGCCCCTCACTGGGGGATTCTAGGCAGGTGCTCTACCACTGAGACACACACACACACACACACACACACACACACACACACACACACACGCACTCTTCTTTCTTTTGAGACAGAGTCTCCTCATTAAATTACTCAGCCTGAACTTGAACTCACTCTGTAGCCCAGGCAGTCCTTGAACTTTCTATCCTCCTGCCTCAGCCTCCTTCATTGTTGAGATAACAGACCTGCACGCCCCACTGGGTCCATTCTCTTTGTTACAACGCTCACTCCTTTGAATTGAAACATGTTTACCTGCCAAACTGCCTCCTCTGCATGTGGGTACCCTTGTTCCTTATAGATCCACGTCCCCAGGGCTCATTCCAAATACTCCTTTACCATGATGTAGCTCAGTTGGTATCCTGCTTGACTAGCATGGAGAAAGCCCCGGGTTCCATCCCCAGCAGCAAATAAACTGAGTGTAGTGGAGAGCCCCTGTGACCCAGGCACTCAGAGGGTGGAGACAGGAGGATTAGAAGTGAAGATCATCCTCACCTACGTAGCAAGTTCAAAGCCAGGCTGGGATACATGAGACCCAGTCAAAAAATAATAAATAAATAAAGACAACTGGTGTTAGGTGGGCTGTAGAGTCTTGCTAAGCATAAACAGGAAGGGATGCTGTCCAGAGCCCAGGCCATGGGGAGGAGGTGTATGGGGCTCTGTTAGGTGATGGTTGGTAAGGTAGGCTTCCTGGAGGAGGTAGTGTGGCAGGACAGGCTGCCTCCAGCTGCCTCCAAAGATGTCAGTTGCTGTAGCCTTGGCAGCTGGTGCCTCACGGTCTGCCTGGAACGTTCTGCAGCCCTCCTGGAGCCGGAGAGGAGGCTTGGCAGAATATAAATCCCTTTTCCCGGTCCAGGGAAGGCTCCCAGATATGAGACAAGGCCATGCAGATGACACACGGAACCTCTTAGGGTAAATTTCACGCCCCTGCCCTAATGCAGACCGGCTCTGCTTTGGCGGTGGGAAAGTCAGCCATCTAGCTCCATTCTCCCTGAAACCAACTGGAAACAAACCTCCTCTCCCTGCCTAAGCCCCACAGCCTGTGTGGCCCAAGCACAAAACCCCACAGCTGGCCGCCCCGAGGGGCTCAGGACCCAGTGCCCTGAAAGGGCCATGTTGCCTTCCTCCCCTCGGGTGAGGGGCGGGCGAGGCAAACTTTCCAGGGCACACTCACAGTCCGTCTGCCCATCCTCTGCTTTAATCAGAGAGGCAACAGAAAAGCTAGGGCTGGGGCTCAGTTACTAGAACGCTTGTTGAGCCCCAGGTCCCATCCTGAGAACCACTTAAACAGGGCGTGACATTGCACACGGGTGATCCCAGCACTTGGGAGGTGAAATCTAGAGAATCGGAAGTTCAAGGTCATCCTTAGCTACTGGTGAGTTTACGGCTAGAGGCTAGGAGACCCCTGATAGTGAATCACCTTCAAGCCTCCCAAGGCTCTGAGGTCTCTGACCTTTCCTTTGATGTGGGAGTGTGTCCTGTCTGCCCCGTTCCTGGCTAAACCCCTCACACTCACGTCTACTCCGCTCCCTAGTGGTCGCTCTCTACTGGCCCATTGTGTTCAGACTCTCACTCCACTCCACAGCCTGGATGATGTTTGTCAAACTCTCAGCTCTGAGCCTCGCTTTCTTCATTGGTGAAAAGAGGGCAGGGGAGAATGTCAGTGACCCCTGAGGCTGGGCATAGTGACAAACGCCCACAACCCCAGCACTCAGGAGGTGGAGGCAGGAAGGATCAGGAGTCCCAAGGTCATCCTTGACTAAACAGTGAGTTTTAGGCCAGCCTGGGCTACATGAGACCATGTGTCAATAAAAACCCCAAACATAGCAAAATAAGACTGAGGCTGTAGCTCAGTTGGTAGAGTGCTTCCTTAACATACACAAAGCCCTGGGTTCCATCCCCAGCACTGAATAAAGGGTGGTGCGGCTACACATTTATAATCCTAACACTTGAGAGGTAGAGGTGGGAGGATTAAAGCTTCCTAGCTAGTTTAAAGGCTAGCCTGGGCTACACAAGACCATATCTTTGTTGATTTGTTTGTTTTTCCAGACGGGGTTTCTCTATGTAACAGTCCTGGCTGTGTAGACCAGGCTGGTTTCAGACTCACAGAGATCCGCCTGCCTCTGCCTCCCAAGTGCTGGGATTCACACCTCCCCAGCTTGACCATATCTTAACAAAAGGAAGTACCCCTCCTGCAAGGCTGAAGGAGGCCCAGAGGAGAGGAAGGCAAGAGGGTACACGCTCAGTTGATTCTATTCCTCATCTATCATAACCCAATGCTACACTAATCTTTAGATAAGCTCCATAGGCCCAGGTGACCCCAAGGATTCTGTGTTGCTCTCAGACTTTATTCCACCCAGCATTTACCATGCACGCTTACTTACACTGATTCTAGGCAAATGCTCTAACAATGAGATCTGTCCAGGCAGGTGCTCTACCAGTCATCATGTGTGGCTCTCAGACTTTATTCCAAGCGGCATACTTCTACCTATATGTATAATTCAGACATGTGCAGCCCTGGGAGCCGAAGGCCTGGGTTTGAACTCCTGTTCCATGGCATGGACTAGCTGGGACATGGGAGGCGGCCAGCCTGCTCTCCAAGCCCCAATTTCCTCATTCAAAAGCTGGGGCTGGAGATGTGACTCTTACTTAACTTACTTAACTCTCAGAGCACTTACTTAACATGGGCAAGTCCCTGGGTTCTATCCCCAGGATGGGGTGGGGGTGGGGAGATGGGTGACACAGTGCCAGTGCACCCCTGAAACCCCAGCTACCTGGCAGGAAGAGGGTGGAAGCTTGAAGCTTACAAGTCCAATGCCTGCCTGGTTTACAAAGTGAGTTTCCGGCCACCCTGGGCTACACAGCAAGACCTTATCTCAGTGATTCTCAACCTTCCTAATGCTTCGACCCTTGAATACAGGTCCTCATGTTGTGGTGACCCCCAGCCATAAAATTAGTTTTGTTGCTACTTTGTCACTAATTTTGCTACTGTTATGAATTATAATGTAAAATCTGTGTTTTGATGGTCCTAGGCAACTCCTGTGAAAGGATTCTTTGACCTCCTAAGGGTTCTCGACCCACAGGTTGAGAAACACTGCCTTATCTCAAAAGTTAAAACAAAACATTAAATAAGAGAGGGGCCTAGGATGTAGTTCAGCAGTAGAATGTTCACTTAAAATCTTCCCCTGAGTGAGGGGCTGGGGTGTGGCTCAGTGGTAGAGCCCCTGCTTAGAATCCCCCAGTGAAGGGGCTGGGGTGTGGCTCAGTGATAGAGCACCTGCCTAGAATCCCCCAGTGAGGG
>CABHPR010139234.1:12082-39807 GCA_902168415.1 Peromyscus melanophrys | reverse complement strand
CACACAAAAAATCTGCATTATGTTCTCTTTGATATTCGTAACTGAAGAAAAACATTTGATTTTAAAAGCTGTTGAATTATGCCAAAATATAAATTTTAAAGGTACCTTGACTTCAAAATTTGGATATAAGGATATGTTGCTTTGGAAAAGAAGTTCTGCTTTTGTTTCCACAGAAAGCCAGAGGCTATGGATTTGTTCCAGATTAAGATACATCAGGTTTGACCAGCCAAGACCACCTGAAAGGTCTCCGATGACACCAAGGCCCAGATGATCCAACATCCACAACCGTTTGAAGGCAACTGGCTCAGACGATACACTCTCACGGACTACTCCATAATCCTAATATGTTCTTTGTGTCCCCATAAGGTACAGCGCCCCCTTCCAGCAGGAAGTAGTAAGAGAATCTACGCCCAAATTCCCAAATATACCAAGCTGGCTTTGGAGATGGAATGGGCTCACTCCCTCTCTAAACCCAGACATATTCCTAAAATAAAAAGGTTAAAAGATTCTTCTGTCCCAAATCAGAAGAGCCCTCTGGTGTGGGACAGAGAAAAACCAATATTTTTATTTAAAACAGGTTAATTATAAATGCGATCTCTTTTTAAAAAAGAAAAGGGGATATAGATACATAAGATATAGAAATGATAGGATAAAAGGGTAGATTAATAAATCTATTTTTAAAGAACAACAACTTGTTTAAAATGTTTTACATTGATATAAATTTTAGTTTATTGATACAAACTTAAAGTTGATTCTGTTATACTGTGTGTATATTTCTACTTTTGTTTGAGGTATTATGTTTATGTAACTCATTTAAAATTGTAATGGATAATTAAGAAATAGATTAATAATTAGTCATCTATGATAATCATATTTGTAGCCATGTTAGTTAAGTCTTCTAGGTATACATAGATATATTTCAGATAGATAGGTAATCTTCAAATACTTCAAAGACCTACAGAATATGGCATTTAAAATGTTTTAAAAATTTAGACGTTCTAGACATTGAGACATGTCTGCTCCTGACAACACCGGATTTACTTCAGAGGAGGATGGGCATCGAAGACACTCCATATGGAGTTTATCTTCACCTTGGCAAAAATAGCCATTTGGACAAGAAACTGTTCTTGCCTGGACTGCTTGATCGACTGGACATGCAGGACCCATAGGAAGGTGACCACTGAACTTTGCTTGACAAAATGGTCCTTCAGGTTCCTGCTTTACAGAGGAAACTGCCAGACATTCTACAGGACACAGAAAAAAATGATTGAGAGACTCTAGGCCTGTGAGCTGAAAACAGATGCCCCAACTTTACAAGAGAACTTTGAATGACTGTCCAGGCTGTCAGCTGTCTCTGTCTACCTTGCAAGACTCCCGAAAGTTGCTTGCATCTTCTCCATTTCTCAGGTAATATTATATCCTTCTGAGGTCTTTGATGTGGTTGAAGACTAGATAGTTGTAATTTCCTCAGTTATGATAAAAGATAAGTTAGATATAAAACCTTAAACTCATAAATATAAGATAGGATATCTTCTTTAATATTGTAACTGTAATTCTTGCTCGATAATTGTTTTGTTATATGTAATTTTACTATGTTAAAGTTAAAACCTTCCTTTTTGAAAAAGAAAAAAAAGGGGAAGTGCTGTGGATATCACTGTATGTCAATAAACACTGATTGGCCAATAGCCAGACAGGAAGTATAGGCGGGACTAACAGAGAGGAAAATTGAGGAGAAAGGAAGGATAGGGAGGGATGGCCTGGAGCCGCAGCGAGAACAAGGAAGATGTAAAGTACCGGTAAGCCACGAGCCACGTGGCAAAGTAGAGATTAATAGAAATGGGCTAAATATAAGAGTAAGAGCTAGACAATGATAGGCCTGAGCTAATGGCCAAGCAGTTTAAATAATGTAAGCGTCTGTGTGTTTATTTTGTAAGTGGTTTCTGGGACTGGCGGGACTTGGGAGCTCGAGAGAAATTTTCCAGCAACAGAGACTAGTTACTACACCTGTAATCCCAGCTTGAAAGAGAACTGCCATAAACTGGAAGTCAACTCCAATGACCAACAGACCTTAATTCTAAAAGTTTTGGACCATCTTCCAATAGGCTCGTGCTGGGGACTCAGCTTTGAAATTGTGGTTCTTTGGAAGACATTATGGATACAGACCATAGCAATAGTCATGTTTAAGTTGTCACAATAATGAAACCCAAGAAGAAGTTGGTGGCTTGGGGATTTATACACATCATGATTAAAACAATGTGGAATATTGTATTAACTAAGCAAAGATGTGTTACATCTGTTTATGCTGTGGAATATTACTTTAACTGTGTCAAGGTGTGTTACTTTTGTTTATTCTACATTTGCTTAATGGTGTGAGGATTCACGTTTAGTTATGTAAAGCTGTGTTGCACTTGTTTCACCTTGCCTACACCTAAGGCACCTGACTGGTCTAATAAGAAGCTGAAGAGCCAATAGCTAGGCAGAGAAAGGATAAGCAGGGCTGGCAGGCAGAGAGAAAAAATAAGATGAGAAGTCTAGGCTCAGAGAGATAAAAGAAAGAATGAAGGAAGAAGGAGGAGAAAAATGAGGAACACGCCTGGGAAAGAAGCCAGGCAGAGAGACCCCCCAGCCAGATAGACACAGAGAAGCAGTGAAAGTAAGATATACAGAAGAAAGGCAATAAGCCCCGAGGTAAAAGGTAGATAAAGAGAAACAGATTAATTTAAGTTAAAAAGAACTAGCCAGAAACGTTCCTCACCTAGGCTAAGCATTCAAAACTAATAAGTCTCTGTGTTAGGATTTGAGAGCTGGTGGGTGGCCCCAAAGAAAAATCCTGGTACATAATAATGTTTAAGTTGTCACAGTAATGAAACCCAAGAAAATGCTGATGACTCTGGGATTTAGTGGCAAAGATTGGAAAATAGTGGAGGAAAATCAGGAAGGCAATGAGGACCCATGTAGGGTTCTAAAAAGGGGTGGCTTGTATTATTCAGTCGGGCTATATGGCCCGGAGTAACCTAGAAAATAGAATAAGTATTTATCAGTGGCTAGGAACTAAGCAAAATAGAAGAGTGCTTCTACAGTTTATGCAAGGCCCTGGGTTCCATCCCTTGCACCAGAAGCAAAGGGAGAATGCAATTAATAATTTGTCGGTCAACTTACAGAAATTTGTAATACAATATTGAATTTTTCAAAAAGTGACAAAGAACATACTATTGAAACAGATGAAGGAGCTAGAGTAGGCAGGAGCATGGGGGTTTTATATCACCAAAAAGTATTATATGCAGGCACAAAAATGTAACAATGAAATCAATCATTCTGTATAATTAATATGAGCTAAGAAGATTAAAGACAGGGATACTTCTCAAATAGACAATAGAAAGGTACAATGTTTGTGCTTATAAAATAAAACTATTTTTCATCTACTTACCATAAGTAAAGCATTCTCCAAGAAGGAACTGTTCTTAGAGTAAAGGTAAAATTATGGGTGTGATTCTAAAATTCAGTAATAGCACATCTGGAAGATTTAAGAAGGTAGCTAATTAATAAACCCTCTCAGCTAGACAAGATAATATTAGAACAGACAGCTACCAGCCTCCTTATATGATCTAAGTAGAGGAAAATCAGTTTTGAAGTATGCATGCTCCACAACTTACAACAGAGATACTTCCTGATAAAGCCATTGAAAATTGAGTTTATCATAAATTAAAGCATACATTTAATATGCATATACTACCAAGCATCAGCACTTAGCAACACAGCACACCAAGCGTACTGGATACTTAACCATTTTACTGTGTGACAGATGGGCAGCTGGGGTTCATAGCCACTGACATTCGTATCCAGGGAGAAACATAATGTATGTTGCCAGCCTCTGAAAGAGCAAAACTCAACATTTGAAAGAGCAAAACTCAACATTTGAAATATAGTTCCTGCTAATTGATGTGGTGGTTTGAATAGGAATGGCCCCCATCGACTCCTGTGTTTGAATGCTTGGTTCATAGGGAGAGACATTATAGGAAGTACAGCCTTGTTGAAATTTGAGTGATCTTGTTGGAGGAAGTGTGTCCCTGTGGAGGCAAGCTTTGAGGTCTCATAAGCTCATGTCTTGCCAGTGTGTCACAGTCTCCTGCTGCTGCCTGTGGATCACAATGTAGAACTCTCAGCTCCTTCTCCAGCACCGTGTCTGCCTACATGCTGCCATGCTTCTCGACATGATAATGGACTAAACCTCTGAAACTGCAAGCCAGCCCCAATTAAATGTTTTCCTTTATAAGAGTTGCCATGGTCATGGTGTGTCTTCACAGCAATAGAAACCCTAAGACATTGGATATGGTTTCCATATCATCAAAAGACCAGAAAAAAATTATGTGTCAAATCATTTTAAGTTGAAGGCATTGGATATGGTTTCCATATCATCAAAAGGCCAGAAAAAAATTTATATGTCAAATCATTGTAAGTTGAAAACTATCCACAATCAAATCCTACTGCTAACATGGACTGATTTCCAAGTGGCAAGTCTAGCTTTCCCTTACGGTATCTTGTGTAATAAATTGTTCTCTAGATAGAAGGCAATATAATCAACTTCCTAGCTAATTTATGGGGTCAGTTTTGTATATTCAGTTACTGTGTGTGTGTATGTGTGTGCTTTGTGGAGTGTAGGCATATTGTCTTTGTGTATGTGTGATGGTGCATGTGTTGATATGCATGTAGAAGCCAAAAGAGGAAGTTAAGGTATTCTGTTCCACCCCTTCCTGCCCTTGCTGACCCTGGAGCTAGGTTGGTCACCAGCAAGCCTAAGCAATCCTCCTAGTTTCAGCTGCCACAGTGCTCAAGAAAACAGGCAAAGCCTGGCTTTTTACATGAATGCTGAGTTCTAAAGTCAGGTCCTTACTCTTTCTCAGCAAGTTCTCTTTCCCACTAAGCCCTCTCTCCAGATCCTACGGCATCATTTTCTAAATCAATGATAGAAGTTTGCTATGATCCAATAAGGCTCTTCTCAGTTCTATTTTCTCCTGGTTTTCTTTTTTTTTAAGCTTAATAGCCTGGGGTTAGCTTATTTCTCATAAACATGAAGAAATAAGAAATACTACCTTCTTCCATATAGCTGCTCATCAAAACTTACATTTTTTTAAATTCACTTATTATTACTTTTTTTCAAGACAATGTTTCTCTGTGTATCCCTGGCTGTCCTGAAACCCACTCTGTAGACAAGGGTGGCCTCAAACTCACAGAGATTCACCTGCCTCTGTCTCGCAAGTGCTAGAATTAAAGGCATATATCACCACTGTCTGGCTTCATTCAACTATTTTCCTTAGTACATAAAATAATTGAGTTTCACTGAGGTAATTTCATGCATATGTATCATTGCTTTTTGCTCATATTCATCTCATTATCATTTCACTGTTTACGAGTACAATATTAGAATGTCTACATTCTGCTTCATGTAAATTCATGGACCACACACTTACACACACACACACACACACACACACACACACACACACACACACAACTCAAAATCTAGTTCTCCACTTGGGCAATATCTTAAAGCTGGGGCTTTGGAAAGTGGTGTCCTTCTGGATGACACCTTCCATTTCAGAGCTTTCTTCAAGGGTAGAGTAACCTATAGAGGTTTTGGTTGACATGAGATCTCATCTTTACAATTGTACTAGGTAGAACAATTAGGGTCTCAGTATTTTGAGCATGATAGGAACTTACATGGAATTTGTTCTCTACATCATATAGTTCTGTGGAGGATGAGAAATGCTCAAATCCTGCCCATCTCAGTGATACCACCTACACTGCTCCAGCAAGGGGTTAGATGGGCAAGACACACCTGTATTCTTAGGGGCACCTACATGGAGTGTGGTTTTCTATCCATGCTTAACGGAAGAAAAAGATCATGTTTCAAATGCCCTAGACTCACTAATTTTACATAATTGTTGATTTTATCTAGATTCTTACATAAATATTCCCTTATTTGATGAATGCTTTTAACGACCACTTCAACAGACTTTAGAAGGTACATATCTAAATAATATTTGCCTCCATTTTTGTCTGTTCTTTTTTTGGGGTGTACAGGGTCCATAGAAGCAGAAAACATATTTTAAAATAGGGCATTAAATATAAATATGTGGATAAAAAGGCATAACTGTGATGACACAAGAATGTAAAATACATCTATATTTCCAGCTTTAAAAGTAAAAAAGATAGTAATATTTACAACAAAATTGTCACCTTAAATATCTAAAAACATGTTGACATAATTCTAGGGTCCTGATGCACACCAGAGTAAACAAAGCATTATTTGGAAATTCATAAAATACATACAGCTACTAATCACATATAATTTAACCTTGGTAGCAATAAGAAGAAATGAGAAATACTTTCCTTTCACAAATTAGAAACAAAATAAATCACAGCTTAATACCTGGCAAACCTGAAAGTGACCAGGAAACATATACTGAGATGAGAAAGTAAATTTATGTAAATTTTGACCAAATGAATAGGCATTATATAAGAAAGCATGTGTAACTTCTCCACATTGAACTTCACTTGAGCAAAAGTAGTGTAAGCTGATATGAATGGCTGATGGTCGTGTGTGATATGTGTCTGAGTTGCTGGTCCTTACTTCTGCTGGTGCTCTTTATTCTGTAATGCTTGCAGTTCCCTTATTGAGAACACACTCTAGAGATAGGAGTTGGCCTCTGTGTGCTTGTTATTAGGAAACCTGCCTGAGATTGATTTAGCTTTTTTTTTTTTTTTACTATCAATGATACAAACTTTGCTAATTGGCATCACTGAAGCTATTGATGACCATTGGACCATTGTAAGCAGAGAGTGATTTTTCTCATTGTTGAGATCCATTGTTGATATAATAGTGCTGGGTAAAAGGGTTTGGCTAGAAATAACACACACAACACAGTAAGGAATCCTGGTGAGTCCTCTATGAGTTACTTTTCTGTTGCTTTGATAAAATTATGTGACCAAAACCAACTTAAGAAAGACAGAGTTTATTTAGCTTATGGTTCCAGAGGGATAGGAGCTCATCATGTTGAGTAAACACTGCAGTAGAAGTCCTGGCTGCAAGGGCAGGATGCTGAGCAGCCATCTTCAAACACAAACCAAAGCAGAGAGAGCAAACTGGAAGTAGGGAGGGGGAGGCTTGTTTAATCTCAAAACCAGCTCCCAAAGGACATACTTCGTTCTGCAAGATTGTACCTTCTAAACCTTCACCAACAGTTCCACCAACTGGGATCTAAGTGTTCAAATACAGGAGTCTATGGGGACATTTCTCACTCAAACCAATACAACCCATGAGCTTTATTATTAGGAATGGTTCTCTGTGTTTATAATTCCAATGAGTTCTGTTTTGAGCAGCTTTGGACAGATTTTGTCACCTGACTCCCACAAAACTTTAACTTCATCCTGCCCTAACAGTGGCTGCTGGTATATCTGTCACTCAAAGTGTTGTCAAGAATCCATAATTACACAGTTAGTGATTTATTGAGCTTACAGTTTGACTATTTTTAAATCTGCTCTGCTGTTATTTGTGTAGAATTTAGGTTTGGGTCTTCTATACAATACCAGGAATGAGGCTTTGAGCCTTCACCTATTTTTATTTTTGAAGATCACATAGACATTTTTTGTGAAGAACCTGATAACTAAGAAGGAGTATCAGGGGCTATTATGATGGCTCACTGAGTAAAGACAGAGCCTATGATCCAAGTTCAACACGTGGGACCCATATGGCAGCAAGAGACAATCTACTCCCACAAGTTATCCCTCACCTCCACACACGCACTGCAGCCTTTGGACACACACACACACACACACACACACACACACACACACACACACACACACAGATACACAAGTGTTTGTTTATTTCAAAGGAGCTTCAGGGTTGATACAAACCTGGAGCTGTAATCCAGTACTAGGGAGGCAGAGTCAAGAAGATCCCCAAAAGTTCAAGGCCAGCATAATGTAAGTTGTCAACTTAAGACTGGCCAGGGCATCAGAGTTAAACCTCCATCTCAGAATTAAAAATAAGGAATAAAATGACAATATTGTTTTGACTAATGAACTCATACGCTAAGAATTTATTCCAATGAAATAATTTAGGACATGTGTAAAATATAATTTAGCATATTTATTAAAGACTTGCTTATCATGACAGACTATCAACAATTTAAATGTTCAAACAATAGGGAATAATTGAATAATTTGTAGTATATTCTACAAATATAGGAAGCAGCTTTAAAAAATATGACAGAAAATTAGTGCTAGGAAAATTTAGATACACCAGATGTAAAAAGTGGTATCAAAACAGTAAGTATACAATGAAAATCATTCTAAACATATTAAATTGTACACTTTGATTGAAGTGTCATTTGTTTGGTATAAAATTGGAAAATAAGTGATTTGATATATTCTCTGATTGTTTCATAATCTTCTCACCTATCTATATCATGACCTAAAAGAGAGAAGCCTGTCAAACATCTTCATCAAAATTGTTGTTTGTAAAATGCATAAGCCATTACTCAGATCAGTATATGTTGTGGCATAATCAATTATCCATTGCTGTGTAACAAGTTACCCCAGACTCTTGGGCTTAAAACAAATAGTAATTGCTTAATGTTGGTGTTGAACTAGGAACTACATAAGTTTTCAGTGCTCTCTTGGGTGTTTCCAGCTGAGGCTTTCATGAAGTTGAAACGAAGTTGCCAGCCAGTGCTTCATTTGTCTCAAGGCTTTATTGAGACTGGAAAATTAGCTGACAGATTCTATGATGTAACACTTGGTTAGGCAGCCTCAGAAAATTTCCCTAGCTCATCCATATGATCAAGGAGAGGTCTTATTTATTTCCATGTGTGCCATGTGGCCTATCCACAAGCTTCATGAATATTTTCACGGGACAGTGGAATGAGAGAGTCCAAGAGTACCAAATAAAAACCACAGTCTCTGTGTAACCTAATATAGGAAGTGGCATCCATCATTTCTGGAAATCAATAATAGTAAATCAATAAGTCTAGCCAACCTTTAAGAACAAAGGAATTAAATAAGGACATGACTGTCATAAGGCAGAAAACATTGAGGGGCCATCTCATAAGTCTTTTAACATGGGCTGAGATCCCAGACATTGAATTTTAAATAATATTTTCAAAGCACAAAGATATAAAGCACTTACTTTTGGAGTCTTATTAATAGAACAAAACAACTTTATTTCTCATTTGAGATAATTCTGTTTGTGGGGCAGAGGGTAAACACACTCTTCATTTTATTAACTTTTCTTTTTTCTTTGTAACTTTGCATTAGTTCTTGAAAATCTCTACTTTGTGTACAACAGAATGGATGATGAAAATATCACAAAATATTCATTTTCAAATAAACACAAAGCAATTGTGGTGTGTGACAAAAAGAAAAATCTTATGTAATTGCATTACCTAATTTAAGTGAGAAAACTGGCTGAAGACATACTACAAAATACATAAAATTCTTTTCTAATAATAATATATTTTTAAATGATTGTAAATTGAGTTGAATGTTAGTTGAACCACAATTCATGTGAGCTAATGATCCTCACCCTTTAAAGGAAAAAATTTGATACAGTTAATCCTCATTATTTGCAGATTCCATAATTGCAAATTTGCTCACTTGTTCAGTTATCTGTAACCTAGAGGTTAATGCCTCTCATTGACAGCTGTAGGTACACGAGGTGCTTATGATTCACAGAGAGCAGAGTTGGCACCTCCCAAGGCAGAGAATCCTGGCCCAGGTCAAGCAATGTGATGCGTGGCCTTCTCCTGTCAGCCCATACTGCCAGGAAGTCTCAGTTTTGCAGCATCGCTAGCTATTTTAGAATCTTCATTGGCAATTTTGCTGTTCAAAATGTCCTTATCATACTGTATTTTCTGGTGTTCCTAAAGAGGCTGCTATGCTTTACACAGAAAATATAGGCTCTGGATAAGAAGCTTTGTTAGGCAAAGGCTACAGTGCTGTGAACCTGAGTTCAGTGATCAGGAAACAATACCAAATACTGAACAAATCATCTACCAGAAGCTCTCAGAAAATTAGACGTGTTGATTAGTTAATGAAGATCCTGCTAACAGAGAGTCTCTGAAACCTGTCTCTGTGTTTTTACTGGGAACAATTCATTATTTACAGAGTCATTATGAAATATAATCACCAAGAACAATGAAAATCAACTGTACATACTTTATCAAAGCATAGACCATTAGACCCATTGCATTTGGATTTTGTATAAAGAAATTAAAATATCTGGAAAAGAATGGAGGGAGAACAGGTGACTGACTTCAATTGTACCTTATGCCTAAATTCAGCTGGAGTCCCACAGTCTTTTTTTTAAAGAGTCTTGGCCGGGGGTGGAAGGCTTGTAGTTTACTTTGACTCTATCTGTCAGTCTGTGTCATAACCTTCATGATGATTAACTGAACTTTTGTGTGCTAATTACCATTATCCCACCATGTGGCCATTATTATTCCCATGTCCTTAGGTTGAGGCTCAAGAGTCACCTACAACAGTCAAATAGGAGGGAGTTGCAAAAGGCTGTACTAATGTCAATTTCTGATTTCTCCTTGTTATATTTAAAAAACTGAACATAAAGCCTTCTTGACATAATTCCTTAAAAAAACGCCCCTCTATTCACTTGTGATAAACAAACAGGGTTATTTTTCAAAACTGGGAAGGGGTATGAATGTTGCTTTGTGCATGAAGATCGATTAAGGCACCAAATGCATTAGAAAAGCAAATTAATTATAAAACCTAGTTATTTTTCATCTGAGTTGCCCCCACAGTTCTGTCAACCTATTTTCAGTGTGTGTGTGTGTGTGTGTGTGTGTGTGTGTGTGTGTCTGTGTGTGTGTGTCTGTGTGTGTCTGTGTGTGTGTTGTGTGTGTGTGTTGTGTGTGTGTGTGTTGTGTGTGTGTTGTGTGTGTATATGTGAGCATGTGTATGGACAAGTACATATGCCTGTGAGTGTACATGTAGAGGCTAGAGGGAGAATTCAGGAGTCTTCCCCTACTGCTCTCCACTTTCTATTTTGAGCCAGAGTATATCCATTAACCTAAAGCTGGTTAGGCTGGCTGGCCATCAAGCCCAAGATATATCCTACATCCACCCCAGTACCTGCAAAAGGTAGGGTTACAGACACGTGATCATGCCTGGGACTTTTTCTCGGTTTGGGGGATTTGAACTAAGCTCCCCTTGCTTTTGCAGGAAGCACTCTTACCCATGGAGTTATCTCCTCATCTTTGGATCACTTAATTCATGTCACTTAGAACACACAACACGGCGTTTATGGATTTTTTTTTTTTTAATTCCCACTGGGTATGAGGAATCAGCAGAAAATTGACTCAGATCAGATGTGGTCAAAAGAAACATATTCTTTTTCTGTAAAGCTCTCTCTCTTTTTTTCCATCTCTTACATTAAATTCACACCCACCACAAGCCCTAGATGTGTGAAGAAAGACTGTGCGGGTGGGGTGGGACAGAGCTATGTCCTTTCTGGAGTTTTCAGTGCTGTCTCACGCTGAGTGAAACCTGCTGATATATTCCATCCATGTCTCCAAAAAGTCGAAAGCATTTCTAGTGCTGATTTCCCTTAAGAGTTATCAGACCTCATTCAGATTGGTTTAATGAGTGTAAGAGGTGACCTTGTGTCCAAATAGATACTCCCATATTAAAATATCTGGAGCTTACACTTCACATATATGTGCAAATATTTTGGAGGGTCTATGAGGGTTATTGCAACTCTCTGCTGACATGCCACACAGGCTAAATGGGTAAGGGAAGTTTTCCACTTTGTTGTAATGATGATTATTTGCAAATGACATGAGCACCAGTCATTCATTCATGCACTGATACAGAGCTGGGTCTCAGTGCAGTGGTATTGAACTCTACTGGTAGTGTGAATTGATTCATTTGGAACATTTCTCCCCAGAGAATCCCAATCACAGGTTCCCTGAGCAAGGAACTAACACTTAGCTGGGGGGCCTGGATATGCAGGGATACACATGTGAGGATGGTGTCTTCAAAATAAGCCACCCCCATCTCCTGGCAGTGGCTGATTCTCTTAGGAACACTCCCCAATCAGGAGAGCTATAGTGAGAAGCTTGCTTTTCTTGGCCTAGGTAGCAGTCCAGCCTTGCTTCTTCCCTGCAGGATGCAAAAAATGGGACTGGATTATTGCTTTTATTTTAAACTAGATGCAGGTTGATGGAAAGATCCCCACTCCCCCAGCATAACAGTTAACTGACATCCCAGCAATCCGACCCAGATCTGTCTCTCCAGATATACACTGTTTTCCTTACTAGACAGTTGGTCATTTCTGGAGCAGATTCTAAGTAATGGTCATCCTGAGTTTCCTTGCATAAGCTAGAGTACACTGTCTCACATGCAGTGAATTAAAATAATTAAAGAAAAGAATTAAAGGTAAGAGAGCAAATAACCTATTCAGAATTGAAATAGTTAAGGGAATTTGCTCATACTGTTCATAAAAGTTTGAAAATTGTTTCAGGTAGTCCCCCCACCTTTCTCTCTCTCCTACCTTTTGTTAATTGTATATAGAATTTAAAATACCATGTTTCCTCTGAATGAAGCTGAGTGTGTATGTACACAAAGGCATGTTTTCTCGTAAGATAGGCAATTTTTGTCATCAACTTTTACTGAAACTCATATATATGTACCTGAAACTATTACTTAAAAATAGAATATAGATTATTTGGGTGTAAGAAGGAAACAGGGGGAGTGTAGTAAGAGGACAAATATGAGACAAGCTGTTTCATACATATGTATGAAAATGTAATAATTAAACCTATTACTTTGTATGGGTAAAGTTAATTTTAAAAATACAAAAGAAACATTATTTTTTTAAAAAAAGCAATGCAGCAAAAGTTATCAGAATCATGGATCATGGTGGATTTGAAATGAATAGAAAACAATCAGCTTTAGTAATTTACCAGGGAAATCACATCACCAACATTCCTTATCTGTAAAATTTCCTTCACAAGAGAAAAGGGAGGGGCCTAAATCTGTCTAATTTTAAGAGCCTAGAAAATGAGGAGAGGGGCTCTTTCCTCCAGCAATAACCTCAGCAGTCATGAAGCTCATGTGATACCTATCCCCTCGTTAAGATTTGCTCATTTCTCAAGAACTGATTACATTAAAAATCAACAACAGTAATAACCCAAGACAGGAGACTAAATATAAAACAAAATCCCTTTTATCAACTAAGGGGGCTGCCTCATGTGTTCGGAGGAGTTGAGTGTTTGCTTACCACAGTAGTTTAAAAATAGTTTTCCAGTTAACATCTTTCCCACATAATGGAGATGTCAGGGTAGGTTTGCATGATTGTGTAAATAAACGGTCAGAAGTTGTTTATGTCGCTCTGAACTGCTGAGACATGCACAGGAAGGCTGAGTTCTGTAGAATCTCCCGGGGCTTTTATTTTCTTCCCTCTAGGGAGAGAAACTCAGCCTCTCTTGGGGTTGCTGGAATTGGATTCTGCATGAGCCCCACTGGGCTGCCTCTCCGCCTGTCAGATTCTCTTTGCACAAGGACCAAGGAAGGGGGCTCAGACTTCCTTCTCAGTCTCTATGGCTACCTTGAGATTTGGAGTTGGGGTGAAGGGAGCCATTTCGGCAAGGAAACAGTAGAGTCCCATAGAATGACCAGAGCACCGTCATTATCCACTGCACCTGCTTTTAATAACGAGGCTTTTAATATGCCCCCACACAAGACAAATTGATCCTTGTCCCTATTTTATCTCAAATGTTTCCTCCACTCCATCCCTCATAACCATTCCAGCTCGAAAGTACATTGTATCCCTAAGACACTAGGTCCGTTACACTGTCTGTCTGGCCAATGTCCTCCGCCTAAGAACAAGCAAATAACACCGCCCCCAAAGCCACCTCCGTCCACAACCCAAGTTCAGTACTACCTACTACTGCTCACCCCAAACCTATGCGCAGCAATTCTCAGCCCTGACGTGGTATCCCTGGCCAGACCACCTTAAAAGATCCTCCGGATTCCAATTGTGCAGGAAGCCAGAGGCAGGTCGTGCTTCCTTGCTTCCCAATACTCAGGTGGCAAAGGAAGATGCCCTCCTCTTCATGTACCCTTGGACAAACACACCCTTTGTGTCCCGCTACAGAAACCAGACAGAGCCAATCCGGCCTGGCAATGCTCCCTTTACCAGTGTCCAGCGTGGGGACTCGGGGTCGCCTCCCCAGGGCAAGGCGGTGCAGGAACTGCGCCTGGGGGCGCGCTGCCTCTGGTGGAGCACTGAGCATGCCCAGCTCCGCCGAGCGCGGCCCCCGCCCTCCCCTAGCCTCGCCCCCTCCCTGCGAGTCGTCTTCCCCTGGCGGCAGCAAGCGAGCCGGCTACTGCCTGAACTCCGGCGCGCCGGGTTTTGAGAGCTGCCGCGAGAGGGAGGAGGGAGGGGGCGCGCGGCAGCCCCAGAGCACCGGGTTCATAACCAGGATTGGTCGCAAGTAGGGAGCTTTTGCCACTCTGCCGGGACCCTCGGACGCTGGCGGCATCGCGCGCGAGGTTCTCCTAAGAGCTGCTCTGGGCGCCTCCGGTAAGTCCAGCCTGGCTCCGGGAGAGCACTGTCCCCCAGGCACCCTGGTTCACGGCTTGAGAGAAAAGAGCATGGTCCTTATGGGCTGGGGAAGGACAGATGAGAACCCCGGGTGGTCTCTCCTGAAGGGCTGGCCAGAGACTGTGAGGAGCTGAGAACACTCCACCTGGCAAGTGGCAGCGCTCCGGTGGACGCCACTGTCACCTCACCGTAACCCTTCTTCTCCTTTATTAGTGTGAAAAGAAGTTTGTTGCGCTGCAAGACTGCCACGAAACAAGGAGCCCATAGCAGAAAATACATCCAGAAACCTTAAAATAAGCGCCTCCAGCGGGGGTCAAGCGATTGCCCTCTCCGTGCGTCCTCGCTCCGGGTGCGCATTCTTGCTTGGGGTTTCTTTCTGCTGTGGGTGTTGGGGTTCCCATACCCACTCAGGTGCACCCCACAGTATGAGCCGGTGAACTTGGGTTGGAATTTGAAGGGACTTGGACATCAAGGCTCTGGAGACAGGGACTGGGACTCACGATAGAGAGAGCCCTTTTGAAAGGCTCCTTTTTGGAGCGCCCACAGCGTACCAGGCTCCCTGCAAAGCATAGTGGGGGCTGCGCGGTGAACCAGGTTAACCAGGGCTCTGCTGTTGTGGAAGGCATAAAGATTTCCCCAGTGTTGGTCTTGGGAGCGTGTAGGGGCAGCGTGTATTTCCAATAACTTCTGGGGAGGGTGTGTGTGTGGGTGTTCAGTCTCTTTGGGAAAGGAAAACGCAACCGCATCATCTCCTCTCCACAAGCAGCAGTGAGATGGGCACCAGGCGCCCCGCAGATGCCAACCCTTTTGCTCTCAAAAATATTCCTTCATTTCTGCTCTTTACCTCTCTCTAGTACATACGTTTCACTAAACTGAAAGGTGTGGGTGAGGTGAACGTAGGAGGATTAGGGCTCCTCAGTCTCTTGAACTAAGCAGAACCTGATGCATGAATACATTTTGCAGCCCAGCGCAGCTCCTGAGAGGGAGCTGCTTAGTGCATTGGGAAGATAAGGTGTAGGTTGTGGGGCTCCGGCTCTAGGTTCTGATGGCAAAGATTTGCGGAGGTTGTGACCAGGTTAATCAGTGTGACTGATAATCTTGGGTGTGTGGCATGCGCGGAAGAAGGCACACTAGATCTTAGGGGCACATTACAGGATTGTTTGTAAGGCAGGTCCTGTGAGCCCCGCATGCTGAACTTTTTCTAGTTTCCTATAGGAATCAACATGGGGGCGAGACTTGTTTTTCAGAACAAAGGTGGGGTTTTTGTTGTTGTTGTTTTGTTTTGTTTTATTTTAATTGCGTGGGCATTTCTAGTAATTTACAATGATGGGAGCTGAGTGTTTCAAGGAACAAACACAACAGAACTGATTCGTTTGGACACCTACATAGAATAATTTGGAATGCACTTTTCTGTTTTTTCGTGTTGAGGTTTATGGTTCACGTTCTTTAGCACAGTAGGAGCAAAAGCAGCTGGTGTAGCCTTTCGTCGGGGAGGGCACCCCACAGTAGCATTCAAGCCAGGCTGAAGAGCAGATTTGTTGCCTCCCTACATCCAGGGGTATAAAAAGGTGTTAGCATCATGTCAGGAGGCAGACACACCTTGGGTCGTCAAGAGGAAACGGATTTCGCCATAAATTTGTTCTTGGTACCTTCATCTAGATTTCATTCAGGACAGTTTAGTTACCTTCAAAGTAGTTGTAGGCAGCAGGAAAGATTGCTAAGGATCAAAAACCTAGTTCCCTTACATCATGACTTTTCCTACTTTATAAAATTCTACTCACCGCCTCCCTTCACTTAAAGCAAAAGAAAGCATTGGTGTTTTGACTGACTTTAAAGGCCTATCTAGGTGTAAAAGACCATAATGATAAGCCTCATTATTGTTCCGCGTGGAACTCACCAGGTTGCTTGCTAACTCAGAAAGATCTTTTGAATTAGAAGCTACAACTCTAAGAAAAGTCACTTGTTGTTCAAGCTGCCTCTGGAAATTGCAGCAAAGGCAGATCTCTTATTTGTAGCCTGTGTACCCACTTGTACTTTCTCTGGGGTGAGGACTTTCACGTCAGTTGGGAGGCCGTTAAGAATCTCCCTGTAGTCATTGCATAAGTATCCAATTAAGGGTGATTAAAAAACAACTCTGTCAAATGAGGCTTTTTTTTTTAATCATCTCTTTATTTTACCCACATCTTCCTGTTCAGAAGTATGTCTTTGCACTTTTTCCTCTAAGCCCTAAGTCTTTTGACTGCAAATTCTTTCAAAATTTCCACAGAATAACTTATCTGCAATATAGATTTTACAAAAATCAAAATCAAAATAGCCTAATGAATTAAGCCTGTTGTCTGAAACCACCCCTTTTATAATCCTGATTTACCCATCTTCCTGACGTCTCCAACTTTATCTGATAATGGGTTCAATGTGTTTTAATTTTCTTTGTTATATTCAAGTCAGATGCAAAAGTGCATTAGGTATAACCTCTTGTTTTATCAGAAGAAATTAAACTTTGTTGTGAACTTGCTTTTATAGGATTTTAAATGAGTGAATCTATTTCATGTTAGAGTCAAGGGCAGGTGTCTATTCATTGATGGAGACAGATTCTTTGTTTCTATTATTTTGTGTCCATAAAACAGCATTTTAAGTTTCTCGGAGGTTCTAGTATTTAGTATCTAAAGTGTTTTCTTTTTCTTCATCTTTTTCCTTCAGTTTCTTTTATTTTCTGTGAGAAGAAAATTTGAGCACTAAATCACTAAGATACATTTGCAATTTGAGGACATTTGCAAATGTGGTATGGTAAAAACAGAGTGCAAGAAAGCAACAACATGAGATACTCAATCGTAATGTTTTATGTATTTGGGGGAATTGTTTATACTATTGAGACATCACTCCTATTAAGGGATCACTGCCAGCTTGGGAATTTCTGTTACCATTCCCTCTTTATTTGTGTCTTTCATTCATTATCTTTGACATAGTAGCCACTTGCAAAAGTGCTGGAAATCTCTCTCCTCTAAGCTGTTTGCTTGTCATGAAGCAAGTGAATGGTGGGATGATCTGTAAGAAGCCGTGCCTGAGAGGAATCATCCTAATTCTGGATGCAAACATAGGTGAAAATATGTGGTTTTTAAGAAGAAACACACTGGGGATCAGGAGTGAACAAGCAAAGAACAGTGTCCACACTGCAGTTCTGTGAGCAGGGTAGAAAGGCCTTTGACCTTGAAGTAGATTCACCTAGTTCCATATCTGCTTCTAACACTCATGGGAGTGGGAAAGATAATTTCCTCCTTCTGAGAGCCTGAGGGTTTTTTAGCTTTAAAGTTGGAACAATATCCATTTTAAGGTTTCGTGATAGGGGTAAAACATAAGGTGATAAGCAAAGAGCTTGACTGTATTAGATTGCCTAGTTTAAGATGTCTAATAAATGAGTCAGAAAAACATATTGCTTCATACGTAAAATAGATTTCTGATTGGTGTCGTGTCCCAATATGGGTGATTTTGGCAGCAATTCTGACAGGTGTGAGTCAGAGACCACCTTTCATGCATTCTTAGTGTCTTCTCAAATAAACTTCTCATTCAGGCTGCCAACCTGCCATTGTATCTCCTTCACTCTAGAGGAGAGACCTAGTCACACAGTACTTGTGTGTTTCTCCTTTATAAACACGTCAGTGGCAGTAAAGGAAAAATGGATAGTCAAGAAAAAGATGCCAAGGGATTTCCTCCCAAAGGATAGTCTGTGATAATCTTTTTCTCCTTTTAATTTGTATTCAGTTGTGGACTTTCACAGTTAATGATAATCTCACCTCTCACTTAGCGTTTCTCCAGTCACCTGTATTCATTTCCTCCTGAGTTTCTCTCTATCACATGTCCTCAGAAATCTGCCTCCTTTAAATATATAACTTTTTCCCTTCACTGTCTTTTACTTCCATGGCATATATGTGTAAGGGAAGGGCTGGTATTAAAAACAGGACCTTGTGCATTCTAGTTTTAAAATGTATATGTGTATGGGGACAGAGGGGATTGGGCCATGGCATGTATGAGGAGGTCAGAGGGCAACTTGTGAGAGTCATTTCTGTTTTTTTCATCATGTTTCCCGGGGCTATGAGACTTGGCAGCTAGCATCTTTACCCACTGAGATATCTTACCTGCCCTCTTGTACATGCTAGCCAATTGTTCTGCCACCCAGCTACACTCCCAACTTGTGTGTGCATGTATTTTTTCAAGTCATTATTGTGTTTTAATGCAGTTGAAGGAATAAGAGAGCTTAAGCACAGTAACTGTCATGTTGTCAAATGTCCAATAAGCCACATTCCACAGGTCCTTGAGACAACCAGGAACTGATGCCATGGTAATCATAAATCATCAGTGACATTGCTCATCTTGGGTAGTCCAGTATTCTCTTTGTAGTTCCTGACTGCCTGGCCCTTCTTAGAGGTGTTTATGGAAGTCGGTTGAGTACACTTCTACAGCTTTGTCCTCCTCTAAGTCCATAGATTTCTGATCTTTCAACAAAGTTGTAGTGTGTGAGGAGAGAAATTCTCCAGAGAACGTTGCAGAGATTCCTATAGGCCAATAGTGACAGTGGTTATGATGATGTCTGCCTGTATGTTTGCTGGACTGAACTGGGTCACTTTGCTCCAAAGGGAGCTGAGAAGAAGGACTCATTGAATGCCCCTGGAGAAAGGGAAACAGGATTCAGAAATAACCCCCCTCTCATTGTCACAGACTTCCAATGACATTAGCAAATCTTTCCCCATTTCCCGCTCCAGATGCAGAAAAGGAGAGTGAAGTTATCTTATGAACATACATCTCCATTTTCCCATTACCTTTGTGTTTATTATTATCTTGTTCTTAGTGTATAATGTAAATTGAAACTATTTATTTGAGTTGGAACTCTTGGGCTGGAAAGGTAACTAAGAGATGAAGACCTCTTAATGCTCCTTCAGAGGACCAGAATTTGCTTCATAGCACCCCTGTGAGAGCTCACAGCCACCTGTAACTCCAATTTTGTGGGAATTATTTCATTTCACCTCAACGGGCAGCTTCATATTCATGCACATAGCCATGCACAGAAACACAGATACCTAAATAAAGATAAATCTTTTTTTAAAAAATGCACATGTGAGCAAGACCAGGACAGAAGAACACTAATTTTACCTTTCTATAATGTATTGTTTCCATACAGCAAGGAGATTGCTTAGTGAGAATCACTGTGGAGCAGGGAAATATTTTCCTGCTTCCCAAGACTTCACATAGGTCTTCACCCTGGCCACCAAGATAACCCTTATAGACAAGAGTTTGAACTCACCTGGAACATTGACTTTCCATTGTTATAGCTGTGTTACCATGAGAAAGATCCTTTGTATTCTGGGGAGTCACCCTGTGTCATTCAGAGTGAGGTTAACATCAGGGTGGCCTGAGCTTGCAGGGGGAAATCCTGTCTTGCTTTGTTTAGCATATTGCTCCAATATGCCTCAAATGAGAAGTCCTGATGGTATTGTGACTTTTTTAATTCGTAAGCTGTTTTTGACTTAAGCTGGTCTGAGCTGAGATGGATTTGTTTTTTCTTGTTTTAATTTAAGTCAGTCCTGATTTATGAGATCAATGAGGGGAAAAAAGCAAAGAATTCTAGATAAGGAGGGGAGCATTTTTGTTTGTTTTTGCTGGGTTGGGTTTCTCCCATTCTGAACTCTTTTGATGTGTTATTTTTGTTGGGGGGTTTAACAGCAGTTCCACTCAACTGTAATAAATCATAGTTCCAGCCAAGAACCATTTGGCATCCTCCCTACCCAGGCACGTATATTTGTCACTACATCATAAAACCAAAGCTCTCGTATTTCTCAAAGCTCATTGCTCTGCACAAAGCAAAGACAGAGATATGCTAAAAACCACTTCCACAGGCCTGATTCTCTCTGGCTCCCCTTATGAGATATTCCCTTTTCTAAACTAGATCACCTTCCTGTCTCCTATCCCTGTCAGTTTTACCACTTCAGCTTGTCTTTACCCATTTATGAACTTGACATGTGATCCCCCATCCCCTTGTTTACATCGTCTTTCTCTTACTGTCCTCTGCTGTGGTTAATACAGCTTGCACAATTCCCCACTCCGATGTCACTCGACACAACCTCTTACAGTACCACCTAGATACACATATACTGGCATCAGACTTGTTTGTGTGCTACTATGGTTGAGCAGCCCTGCTAATTTTTCCATGACTCGGGGGATCTCAGGATGCAATAACAGTCACTTTTAACACTAGCAAAGCCCTAGGGAATCCAGGACAAGTTTGCTGCCCTGCCCACTGCTTTGTAACACTCCACATTTCACAAGCACTCAGCACCATGTGAGTTCTTTAGGACAATGGGTAATAGCTTGAAATCAGAATTATTACCGGTTCCAGACCCATTGGGTCCCAGCTGTGCAACTGTGACAAAATTAACTGCCCTCTGGAAAATATAGTTTTGTCATCTATATAATAGTAGCAAATAGATTTTGTAGAATTCATCCAAGTTTTAAAAGATTTTGAATGGGAGATAAAGCAAGGGCAGTACATGGGAGAGGCTGGAGGGAAGAAAAGGGAGGGAAAACGATGTAATAATATTTTAACTTCAAAAATAAAACAATTAAATGCTTTAAAAATGATTCAAACTATTGCATCCATCAACATTAGTAGACCATGAATAAGTTGAAGGCAAGGTGGTTCCTTAGTTTCTTTTGTTATTTTTAGTAACAAAATTAAATAAAACTGTGAATAGCTGAAATACAATTAATTTAACCAGTTACTTTAATGAGGTAGTCCCTGCAGATAAAAGAGGTCTATGGAAATGCTGTGTAGTCTTTCATTCAAAGTAAAATGGCACCATGAATAAATTATACTAAAATTAAAATAGCCTCCTTTGTTGTTGATCATTTGTAGTCACTTTTAAGTATCTTTTACCTAAATCCTTCACAGATACAGCTCCCGGAACATTCCAGGTGGCACCAATACAGTTGAGTAAGAATAACTAAGAAGAAGCTAAGAATATATGCTCATAGAATATTAGTTATGGCTTGAGCCATTTCTGCTAAGATAGTAAGATTGGTTTAAAATGTTTAAGGTATATATTTGATTTTAATACTTTTAAATCAACGTTAACTGTGGGATTAGTTCATTTTTAGAAAAAGTTTACTTTTTTCTCTATGCTACACTTAACCATTTTTTTTTTCATTGTTTGGAAATAGAAATTATTTGCAATGTTTAGGCAAGGTCTACTTCAGGTCATAACCTTTACGATGCCTATTTTCCTCAAAATTAAATAACAACGTAGTGCTTTTTGAGGAAGGGAATTTGGATTACAAGAAAATGGGAGGTAGGATAAGAGAATCATTGAGGATAATAATGAACTTGAGGATTCTTTAAAAAAAATACCCCACAGTTTTACTTATATTAAAGAACATGAACTGGATTTTTAAACAGTTCTTATGGGCTGTAGAGATGGCTCTGTGTTTAAAAGCATTTGCTGTTCTTCCAGAAGACATCGGTTCAGTTTCCAGGACCCACATGCCACCTTATAACCACCAATTTTTAAGTGCAATTCCAGGAAATATGAGGCCCTTTTCTGGCCATGTGGGTACACATAAATTACAAATAGATTTTTTTTTTAAAGAAATTAAGTAAGACGATTCATATAAGGTACCCTTTGTTTACCACTATGAACTTCCCTCTCTGCCTTTGGAGTCAATCTTTGTATACCAGAAACTCTGTGCCCTGCACAGTTGTGTTGTTAGAAATGTTCAGGATTCCTGTCTCCATTTGCTTTCAAGGTCGTCACACCAGTCCCAGAAAGGGCAGGTGTTTCATGTGTTCTTATAATGGGTCCAGTTTGAATGAGAAGGAAATCAAACAAGAATGTATGACTTATTTGACAGCCCATGCTCTTTTAGGCTTGATTCTTGGCACACCGCCATCCTTTCGTGTTGTAGATATTTGTATTGTCATCTGTATTATGAGGACTATTCAACTCTGAAGTGTAAATATGAGTACTCTGTTGTTAGGGACTCACGTGATTATCTGTTAGCTCTCTATTTATTCTAGACTCTGCAGATTTGGGAGTTAGCTCAGAAGTCTGTTTTTCTTTTTGTTGTAATTATAGATAGGTAATGTGCAGAGAGAGATAACAGCAATGTAAGTTACACATCTAACTCCTGGTAATGATTACAATACAAACGTCGTCATCGGGCATTATTCAAAGCAAGTAAGTGATTGTAAATAGGGCTTGGCTTTAATCTAAAAATATACCTTTGAAAAGTGATAAATAAAGAATTGTTTCCTTTCATGCATAAGCAGATGAATAGCTAAATAAAATGTACTTGGTTTTTTGTTTTGTTTTCTTTTTCTTTTTGTTTTCTTTTGTTAGTACACAGGATTGAAACCAAGGCCCTTACACATGCTTGGTAAAAATTCCACACCTGAGTCAGTTCCACATCCCTGTTTGTACTTTTTACTTTGAAGAAGAATCTCACTAAGTTGTTCAGGCTAAGCTTGAACTCATTTTGTAGCCTTAGCACAGAATACCCAAATAGGATCTGCCTTCCTCAGATTTCTAAGTGGCTGAGAACATAGGCCTGTCCCACCAGGCCCAGCTATAATTAACTTCTTTTTAAACATGTTTTATTTATTATAATTGTGTATGTGTGTATTACAGGGTGTGGGTATGTGTGAGTGTGCCAAGGCACATATGAGGAGGCCACATGTGGATTTGTTTTCCTCTTTCAATGTTATGCATTCTGGGTATCATACTCATGTTTCTAGGCTTGCTCAGTAAGCACCTTTACCCACAGATCCATCTCAGTGTTCCCTGTAGTTTTCATCTTGATAATACAAGATGGAGAATAGGCTGCTACAAGAACTCTGAATTGTACTGATGAGTTTGAATCCATGCCCCACTTCTTGACAGCTGGATGGTCCACACACATAGTAACCTCTCCCAAGGTTTATTTTCTTATCTTTGTATTTATATTTGATATAACATCAATCATACATATAGTACAGAGACACCACAAACATTGCATAGAATATGCACGTGCTTGTTTTGGGACATAGCACAGCCAATCACATGCTTGGTAAGGGTCCAAGTTTGGATTCCCAGCACCAATGAAAAAAGCAGAACACAGAGTGCAGTACACTTATAGGAGTGGGTAGCAGTGTCCCTGAGTTTTACCAGTTATTCTAGCCAATTGATGAGCTCTGTTTTCAGTGAGCTACTAACCATGTCTCAACAAATCACACAGAGATCAACTGAGTAAGATACTTGATATTGACCCCTGTCTTTCACATGTATGTGCACACATGTACCCATATACATACATGCACAGTGATCATGACACATATTGTAAACAGTAGAGGTTTGTTGTTTGAATGTTAAATGATCTTATAATAAAAAAAAAAAATCCCAGAGCCAGATATTGGGGTGAAAGCTGAAAGATCAGAGATGTAGAGCAAGCCACAGCCACGTTCATCTCACCAAATCCTCAGCCAATTGTTTCCTCAGACTGAAAGCCTCTGAGTCCTCACCCAAAAGACTCTCAGCTGAACTGCCTTCTTCCTATCTTCTCACACTTTATATACCTTTCTCTATCTAGCCGTGTCACTTCCTGGGATTAAAGGCATGTGTGCTTCCCAGTACTGGGATTAAAGGTGTGTACCACCACTGTCTGGCTGTGTTCCCAGTGTGGTCTTGAACTCACAGAGATCCAGATGGATCTCTGCCTCTAGAGTGATAGGATTAAGTGTGTGTGCCACCACTGTCTGGCCTCTGTGTCTAATCTAGTGGCTGACTCTGTCCTCTGATCTTCAGGCAAGCTTTATTAGGGTACCAAATGTATCACCACAGAAGTTCAGTAACCTTATACCTACTTTTGTACTACACACAGAGCATGCTCTGTATTGATGGTCTATGTATTTGTTGATTGCTGTGGGATGGTCTGTATGTCAAATGTGTTGTTCTGATTGTTCAATAAATAAAACACTGATTGGCCAGTGGCCAGGCAGGAAGTATAGGAGGGACTAACAGAGGAGAATTGAGAGAACAGGAAGGCAGAGGGAGACACTGCCAGCCACCACCATGACAAGCAGCATGTGAAGATGCCTGTAAGCCACGAGCCACGTGGCAAGGTATAGATTTATGGAAATGGATTAATTTAAGCTATAAGAACAGATAGCAAGAAGCCTGCCACGGCCATACAGTTTGTAAGCAATATAAGTCTCTGTGTTTACTTGGTTGGGTCTGAGCAGCTGTGGGACTGGCAGGTGACAGAGATTTGTCCTGACTGTGGGCAAGGCAGGAAAACTCTAGCTACAGTTGATATAATAAGCAGTGCCCCCTGTTCTGTTACTCATTTCTGCAGTACTGTGACACTCAAATGAGTAAGAAGACCCCATTGTGTGTAGCTGGGGCTATGCTTGTGATCTCTGTATGTTTCTCTTGCCTTTCAAATTCATAAACATGATTCTTTGCTTTGGTGAACTACCCTTTTCTATTGTCTGCTTCTTACTGCTGTCAAACAAGAAAAAATAAATATATGAGCTGTTCAAATAGCATTCACAGTAATCATTAGAAAGTTATGAGTAAGGCTCTTGGAATTTTTTGTAATAAAATAATAATATTGATGTTTCACATCCATTTTTTACATTCTTGGTTTCTCTTTTTTCTACTTGCTGAGTTGTGATAAGATATTGTGGCTAGATATCACATGTATAATAGAAATAGAAGACAACCTGCTTTGACAATACATATTTGTGATATATTTTGCACCATGACTATATATATTTTTTTAAAGATATATTTGTTTTCATTTAATGTGTATGAGTCTTTGCATGCATGTGTAACACATGTGTGCAGTACTCTTTGAGGCCCACAGAGGGCATCAGATCCCCTGGAACCAGATTTTTAGGTGATTGTGAGCAGCAGTGTGGGTCCTTTGCACCAGTGGCAACTGCTCTTAACCACTGAGCCATAAGATTCCTGCATTTTTTTTTCTGAATCTCTGTTGTCTTACTACATTTCAGTAAACTCATTGGAAGGTCTGACTCTGAATATAACTTGTCTTCTGCTTTAAATATATCTTTTTTTTTTGAAGGAGCATGTCAGTTAAATTACTGTTAAAAATGATATAAGCACACAGTTGTGAATAATACATATGACATATTTTCAGTATTTTGGACTCAAAGCATTTAAGCAGTACTAACCAGAAAAATAAGGGGCTAGGGTGGCCTATGGATGGCCCCATCATATCTGGTTTTTACATATGTTCTAAAAATATTTTTTTAAAGTTTTTTTCATATTGTTTCAAAGTCTTACAAGTTACTCAAATCCAACTTTAAGTATATAGGTTTTCTTTTCTTTTCTATCTATTTTTCACCTTGATGTTCAGGAATCCAGATACCACAGTAATTTTCTAGATATTGCAGAGTTGGTTACAATGTTATACATTTACAGTGTGTAACATGAGGTCATTGAATAGTCATAGCTTTATTAGCTCCACTCAATTCCTCTATTAGTTGCAATTTATAAGTGCACTGTGGTTTATATTGTGTCTTATAACTGAAAGGAATATTGTTCTTAAGTCATTATTTTTATTCAAAGCACAATAACTTTCAGTTTTTCTGTATTAACATTGACAAATATTTCTGTATTAACACTGACAAAGTGAATTTCTTGTAACATAGCTTCTTTCTTTTCTTTTTTTTTTAATTTATTTATTTTTAATATACAATTCAACTTTACCTATCAGCCATAGATTCCCCCCGTTTTCCCTCCTCCCGTCCCGCCCGCCTCCCCCCCACCCACATCCCCCCGTCCCCCACCCCCACCCCCGCCCTCCCGGCAACCCCCCCCTTCCCACCACCCATTTCCATCTCCTCCAGGGCAAAGATTCCACGAGGGTTGAGATCAACCTGGTGGACTCAGCCCAGGCAGGTCTAGTCCCCTCCTCCCAGGCTGGGCCAAGGGTCTCTACTAAGCCTCAGGTTTCAAACAGCCAATTCATGCACTGAGCACAGGACCCGGTCCAACTGCCTGGATGCCTCCTAAACAGATCAAGCCAATCAACTGTCTCACCCATTCCGAGGGCCTGATCCAGTTGGGGGCCCCTCAGCCATTGGTTCACAGTTCATGTGTTTCCATTCGTTTGGCCACTTGTCTCTGTATTCCATCCATCCCTGGTCCCAACAACTCTTGCTCACATAAACCCTCCTCCTTCTCACCAATTGGACTCCTGGAGCTTCACCTGGGGCGTCCAGACTGTTCGTGTAGATCTCATCCATTTCTCCATCATTGGGCAATCCCCATGTCTTTCTTGGGGTCCTGTTTTCCAGGTAGCCTCCCTGGTGTTGTGAGTGGCCGTCCAGTCATCCTTGTTCCACAACTAGTATTCTCCTATGAGTGGGTACATACCATGTTTGTCTTTCTGAGTCTGGGTTACCTCGCTCAGGAGGATTTTTTCTAGATCCCTCCATTTGCCTGCAAACCTCATGATGTCATTGTTTTTCTCTGCTGAGTAGTATTCCATTGTATATATGTACCACAGTTTATTTATCCATTCTTCGGTTGAAGGGCATCTAGGTTGTTTCCAGGTTCTGGCTATTACAAATAATGCTGATATGAACATAGCTGACTCTGCTGGGATTAAAGGCGTGTGCCACCACCGCCTGGCCATAACATAGCTTCTTAATTCAGCATATTTAACTCTGCCTTCTTAGAAATAATAAATCCATGTTTTAGGTTGGGATTCAATCTGTGTAGATGGAAAACATTGTTTTCTACGATGTAGAGATAAGGCTGCAGGCAAACATGGAGACTCCTAATTCTATCTGTATCTCCTGTGTGTTTATTAAATAAGCCAAGTTGGGGCTGGTAAGATAGCTCAGTGAGTAGAGACACTTGCTGCTAATGCTGCCAACCTAAGCTGTGTCCCAGGCCACACATAGTAGAAGGGAAGAACTTACTCCACCACATTTGAGACTTGGCATGGCATTAACACACACAGACACAGATACAGACACACACAGACACACAGACACACACACACTCAGAGAGAGAGAGAGAGAGAGAGAGAGAGAGAGAGAGAGAGAGAGAGA
>CABHPR010139234.1:0-12072 GCA_902168415.1 Peromyscus melanophrys | reverse complement strand
AGAGAGAGAGAGAGAGAGAGAGAGAGAGAGAGAGAGAGAGAGAGAGAGAGAGAGAAACAACAGAAAAGACCTTTTTAACCACTCTTCCTATCGTTTTCCTCCCATGTCCAATGGAGATGTATTTGAATGGTTACTGAGACTAAAGTTAGTTTGTTATCTGCACACAGAACCTGGTGCCAGTAACATGATTTGAACATCTCTTACTAATACTGTGATCTTGTTCTTTTGATGCACTTATTCATATCATGCCTGTGTGATGGTTGAACTATGTGAATACTATGATTTATAGACCTTAAATTCCATTATTTTAAAATAGAGGAGTGATTTATGTTTTCCCACTGTCCTTACCCATAACACAGGCAATGCAAACTTCTTTCTTTGTGTGGAGACATAGCAAGGAAACATCTCTAGAATGTGTTGTTTTATGGCTATTACAGCAAACCACTGTATCAGAACCAAGATGAGATTAGCACTATTGGAGACTTCATTTTGGAGAAATGGTTCTGGCTATGGTCAAGAATCTTATTTATTATAAAGGATGAATTATTTCCTGGGCTCTCATCCATATTCTTTCTACTTCAGCTATAACCCATCCTTCCAACCTACAAAAGCAAGGCTGACATGTGATGAAGGAGAAACATAAAAATGTTTCAAGTTGCTTTCAGTCAAGTGTGATTGAAATTTTATAATAGATGTATGCTTTCTTTTATTTGTAATGCTGACAGTACTGGGAAATGATTTTCTGCATTTTTTTTTCCTGAAGCAAAGCAGTTCCTTTATGAATGCTTTGAATTTCAAAATTTAGTAAGTATAAGAAATGACTGGTTTATTATTAATATACATGCAGCAAATTAGTTTTACATATTTGAAGACAAAATGTTATTTTATATCCTATGTATTTTTATGGTCTTCAAAGAGTGGAACATTTTTAGTAAGATTGTATTGATGTTTGTATGCAAATTCAGCAATTATTTTATGGAATTCAAGGATAGATTTATCACAATTGTTTATAGTTCATAATTTAACCACCTCTTTTGTTTGTTTTAATTACTTTTATATATTTCCATTCTTCTAAAGCATACAATGAGAATTTACCATTTTCCATTCTGCTTCTGCCAAATATTTTCTCTTGCTGTCTGCCATGTTAACTCGCACTGGAATCTTAATTATTTGACAGACCTGTGGGCAGTTTTTATATCATACAGAACCTAAACTACAGCATTATTGCAGAAATTGCCCTAACTGCTGACTTCAGATCATTCATGCCCCAGTGCTTGTGGTCTAGATTATTCCCAAGATGCTTCATTTATTACAGTCTTTAAATCTCAGCACTTAGAAAGTCCTCAAATATACACTCTCAGTGGAAAGGAAGGCAGAAACCCAGCTATTTTTGCTTCTGTAGGCTTTGAGGTTTTGGAAAATTCTGTAGGGATCATTTGCCAGTGAGAAATTTTCATATCCCCAGATGTGTGAATTATGACGTTAAGTAGCTGAAGCAGGTGGAAGACATAATATAATGAATTGTCCACCAATAGTGACAATTTGAGCTTGCCGTTGGTCATTCTTCTTACACATCCGGCATCTTATTGACTAAGAACACGAGTTCTCACAATGAGAGTAAACTGTGTAATTCAGAAGAGAAGCTTATTTATATAAGATGTTTGCTTGTTTTGTTGGTGGCATTGTAGTCCATAAATGGGTGTTTGTGGGAAGTTTGTGAGTAGTGATGAATGTTGTTTTTCACTATAGATCCATTGCATTAAAATCTTCATTTATCATGTGATTTGTATACACAATATTCTATGGACATTAATATGTATCATATTATTAACTGACTAGCCTCCTGCTACTAAGATAAAATCATATCAGGTACATGTTCAACAGACTTAATTGTATAGTAAACCCAAAATTATATAATCAACAATAGGTGTGATAGAACTTAACTAAAGGATATTCAGAGAATTAACACTTTGAGGGGTGTGTGTGTGTGTGTGTGTGTGTGTGTGTGTGTGTGTGTTTGTGTGTGTGTGTGTGTGTGTGTAATGTTCAAATATATGCCTACATGGTGCATATGCCTCTTCAAAGGTAGAGGCTGAAGCATTGTACATTAAACACTAGTTTAGGCTACACAGTGAGACCCTTTCTTAATACCCATACTTCAAAACTGCAGGCAGAACATAGCATAAATGGAATAAACAGTACTCTGGAAATGGGAGCTCTTTGGAAGGAAACTTTGTCATTTAGTGGGAGCATGTTCACATAACTTTGTATGTTAAGCCTTTGGTGGTGGAGTATATCAAACCATTTCAAACCATTTATCCTTGAGCTTAAGGTCAGGAACTCTGAGTACTCCACCTACCATCTTATCCATCAATGTGATTGATCAGCCTTTAGTGAGTTCCTACATGGCTATTTTTAAGGATAGACTTCTGGTGTATAACATGTTCTTTCAGGGAGCTCTTTGGTTCTGGAGAAAAGAAAGCTCAGATTGTAGCATGATGGGGTATATAGGGCTGTTTCCTTGAAATTGTGGAGAAGAATTGATAATGGAGATATGTGAAGAGAGATGGAGCTGTCGTGCTCAGATTGTGAGAAGTACTTACGAAAGAACGCATAGTGCATATAATGTCTATATGAGTGGACAGGAAGAAAAGTATGAATGGACCTTAGGCTTTTGAGGGATGTCATTAAAGTCATTTTATCATTTTATCACATTATTTTATTGAATATTTTATTGAAATATTTATTATTTTATCACATTTATTGAAATGTGAAATCTGCCCTTAGCATTGGTCATAGAACAGATCAATAACTGTGATGCCTTCTAGAACTGTGCAAAGTAACTTTGTGAATATATGGGACAAATCAGAGAATGTGGGTTCATTTGCAGATTTGAATGGCAGTGAGGAAGAATGTGTGGATTGGCATCTCTAGTCTCACAGAGCTTTGGGATTTGTGACTGGCTGACCTTTGATTAGTTCTTATTTCCAATTCAGCCACATGTTAATTATGTAAGATAAAAGCAAACTGACAACTAAAGCGTAATTGCACTTTATACATAAAATATTTATACCTGTTAAATGTGCATCATATATAAATCCAATATGCATAGGGATTAACAAATAATTTGAGGCTTATATTAGACAAGTAAGAAAATGAGCAAATAGCTAATGTTATTATATGTGTAATGAAAAAAGTAAGAATCTCACAAAATGATGAAGTGCTTTTATATTGTAAAGAAAGATCTTGTGGCTGTATGTTTACAAATGCTGTTACATTGAGTATAACAGCACCACCCCCATAGTAAAAGATTTTAATGGCTGAGGTTCTCATTGCAAGGTAACCAATTACACCTGCTATACTGCTATATCACCTAGTTTCTGACATGATTCTGTTTCTCTCCTTTGACTGAGGTACCTAATGACATTTACTGTCCTTAGACATTCTTAAAGGAAATTAATCTTGTCTGATAACATTTTAAGTAGCTGCCCTTGGTTTAATAGTGACCTTGTTTTTACATATATATGCATGTATATATGTATACTTTTATAGTATGTATATATATATATATAATATATATAATATCTATGCATGATATATATTAATTCACAGAATCAAGTTGCCTTTTCTAACAGAAAAATCTCTTTCATTATTTTCAGTCTGACTGGATGATAAATTCTGAGCTGACCTGCCCACTAGGAGATAAACCAATAGTCTTTTTACTGTATGTGTTCTTACTGATATCTGTCTAAATCTATCTATACCCATATTATCTATATCTATCTCTACCTATATATGTAAAGGGAATTTATCGAGTGGCTTACAGGCTGTGACCTAGCTAGTTCAACAATGGCTGTTCCCCAATGGAAAATCTGAGAATCCAGTAACTGTTCAGACCACAAGGCTGGATGTCTCAACTGGTCTTTAGTATATGTCAGAATCCTGAAGAAATAGACTCCAAAAACAGTAAACAGAAATGAGGGCAAACAGGCAAAGAGCATATGTTTATTTCTTCCTTGTCCTTTATATAGGCTGCTACAGGAAGGTGTGGACCAGAATTTTTTTCCTTTTTAAATGCGTTGTACTTCTGTTTGGTCTATTTAGTACATTTTCTACAATCCATATTAGAGTTAATTTTATGGAACATCAATCATAACTAATATATCTTTACCACAACATAGGTAGCCAAATAAACAAATCAGTGCATACATGTATATGTTCCAATCATCTGTGATAGAGATATATTTATATTCACCAAAAGGTTATTAAAATTATAAGATGTTTTAAGAATGGATCCAGCATCAGCCACATGGTGGTGGCACATGACTTTAATCACAACATTCGGGAGGTAGAGCCAGGCGAATCTCTGTGAGTTTGAGGCCAGCCTGTTCTACAGAGCGAGATCTAGAACAGGCACCAAAACTACACAGATAGTCCCTGCCTCAAAACAAACAAACAAACAAACAAACAGATCCAGCATCAATACCAGCAACATCACTTGCAATTCAGTTAGAAAATTAGAAAACATTTCAGAATAACTGTAATGTTATTTAGTTGAGTATTGTCAAGACTTTATTGACAGAGAAGTAAAAAGAATGTTAAACATAAAAACCAAACAAAAGTAAAGTGTATGAAAAGCAAAGTGTACAGAAATGAAGAGAGTTGGTGCCAGTTGACTATAAACTATTTTGTCAGTTTATTGACTTGTTGTGCATCATCTGACCTCAGATGATCCAGACTTAAGGTGGTCTTCCTGCTGCAAATGACTTGATTAACTAAAAACTCTTCACGGGTGTGTCCATTTGTTTAGTTGTTTTTGTTTTTGTTTTTGTTTTTGTTTTTTTTAATTCCAGGTGTAGTGAAGTTGACAACCAAGGATAGACATCACAGATCCAAAAGGGGCAGGAGTACAAGTTAGAATATTCAGACCCTCAAATTCATGAAATTGGTAATAAAGAGCTAAAATCTGTAGGGTTTCTCTGTTCCCCATGGTGTTACCCTAGCTGCACTGTCCTGTGGTGTTATCTGCACTGGTGACTAGATTTTCCTTTATGTCATAGGTTCCTTATGATTTTTTTCTTTCCTCTACAAAATTTTCTTGCATAACTCCCAGAGTTGACTGGAGTGTCTCATAGTTGACCCTGTTTGTCGTCTTACCCTCTGATTTCATACTTTCACATCATAGGCACACAGGTTACCTTTGCAGTGTCTGTCATTGAATATCTTGTAGTCTCTCCAGAAATGTGGAAACTTCGTGTCTTTGGACAGCGTTTCTTCAGTTTCAATTATTACTCACATTGAACTCCCAGGGTTCAGCAGAATGGAGGAAAAGTATCTAAAGCCCTATTGTATAATTGACTCTTGTGGTTTCCAAATGTGGAGGTATGACTTCATTCAAAAGGAGTTCTAACAACAGCTTCCAAGTGGCTTTCTTAAAAGACTTATTTCCTCTCCAAAATAATGTATATAACCCACTGACTTCTGATATTTCCTAATATCAACAGCTGGAAGTTTTTGTGTTTAGCTAATACACACTTTTCTGCAAATGTTTTTTCAGACTCTGTTAATATAGTAGAGTCATGGGGGGGTGCGCGCGCACGCGCGCGCACATGCATGAAACCTGAAAACTTTTAGTGGTTAATCCCTAAAACCAAGAACCTCAGTATTTCTGCATTGAAATTTAAATGTTTCTCCAAGGTATTTTATGATACCCTAGAATAAATGTCACCAAGTTTGACTTGTTCTCTGAGATTCTAACAGTGCTGGATCCCAGTCCAACTAGTTAGCCTCTCACAAAACTTGTAGAAGCAAATCATTAGAGTGAGCATGTTGTTGGACATAAATCACCATCCTTGTTCTCATCCTAGAAGTGGAAGAGGAAGTCCTGGTTTTAGAACTAGATATAAACTGTCGGGTAATTGCAGTAAACTATGATCCTCAGAAAACCCTGGCAGCTTCAGAAGAAAATAAAGATCCATCACCCCACTTCACAGGTGCAGAAGCAGAGTCTGGAGATTAGCTTTAGGAGACTGCATCTTAAATAAGTTCTGTATGTGATTCTGATGTTCAGCCAGCTTTGGGAACTGGAGCAGGGTTTGTAGAACACCAATTCTTCTAGATATAAAAATAGGACTTAAATTTTTTACCAGAAACAAGCTTGGGTAAATCTGGATTTTAAATGGATTTTCTTATATTAGGATTTTTCAGACTCATTGGATGCATTGTGAAACTCATTTCTAGAACTTTTATAAGGAGTACTCTATTTGTCTCCCTTATAAATCCAACACAAAACTGTCTACTAAATGTTAAGGTGTGGCTTCCTGCTTCACTGACACATTAAAATGATTTACTTATACCAGGGCAAGGATGGATTCCTGTTGATGGAGTATTTTATTTTATTACTTTTGGGTATTTTGGACATTAGCAGGGTATTTTCTTGAGCATTGTTAGACACATGATCCTAGATCTATTGGAACATTCTTTAAGAAACTTGGGGGATTTTGTTGTGATGTATTTCATATCACCCAATCTGTTTATCATTTCATAACTATCACATAACACTAATAAGTATTTGTACATATTATATATTTGTTGGACAGTATTCTTTTTTTTTTTTTTTTTTTTTTTTGGTTTTTCGAGACAGGGTTTCCCCGTGTAGCTTTGCACCTCTCCTGGAACTCACTCGGTAGTCCAGGCTGGCCTTGAACTCACAGAGATCTGCCTGGCTCTGCCTCCCAAGTGCTGGGATTAAATGCGTGCGCCGCCACCACCACCACCACCACCACCACCACCACCACCACCACCACCACCACCACCGCCCGGCTGGACAGTATTCTTAAGTATCATCTTTACTTGATATCTAAAAATTCTTCTGTTTGAGAAAAAGTACCCACATTATTAAAGACATAACAGCAGAAAATAATATAGAAGTTTATATTTTATGTCTCAGTCCATTTTCTGTTATTACAAAAAGACAGAGACTGTGTGCTTTCTGAATAAAAATGGATTAGACCAGGAATGATATTACAAACCTACTTGGGAAGGTGAGGCAGGAGGATCACGAGTTTGAGGATAATTTATATTGTATAGTAAAATCTTTCTAAAAAACCCAAACCAGCCTGGCGGTGGTGGAGCACGCCTTTAATCCCAGTACTCGGAGGCACAGCCAGGCGGATCTCTGTGAGTTCAAGGCCAGCCTGGTCTCCAAAGTGAGTTCCAGGAAAGGCGCAAAGCTACACAGAGAAACCCTGTCTCGAAAAAACAAACAAACAAACAAACAAACAAAAAAACCACCACCAACAACAAAAAAAACCAAACCAAACAAACTGAATCCAAGAGCACGGTGCTGGCACCTGCTGTGTTCAGTGAGGGCCTCATAGGCCATGAGATCAAAGCGATCAAAATGATGGGAAGAAGAGCAGTCTGGACAGCCAGGGAGCCAGATACCACAACTGGGATTACTCTGTTATAACAACTCCCTCTCACAAAAAGTTACTGCAGTGCAAAAGAACTGTGTTAATCTTTTAAAAAGGTGCTCACCTTTCACCTTCTAGTATATTTTTATTTATTCACATATTTAATTTAATAACACTATATTTTTATAAGTACTATATTTAGATTATATATGTTTCCCTTCCTCAGCTCCTTCCAGATCCTCCCCTGTCCCTGTACACTCAATTTTCTGTTCTCTCTCTCTCTTTCACAAAACAAACTAAATCTAGAAACGTAACAGCAAAACAAAGGCACAAAGTCATGGAGTCTGGTTTGTGTTGACCCAAAGCTTCTAGATAAGGGGCCTGCCCTGGGATGTACTTGGTATACTAGTGTTCATCCTTTGAGGAGCATTGATTTTCCCTCTCCCAGCAGCTATCAGTTGTGAATAGCTTCTTGACTAGGGATGGGAATTTGTACTTATGTCCCCTTCTCAGACCTGGAATTTTTGTCTGACTTTAGCTTGTGCAGGTGTTTTGTGTGCTATCTCAGTCTCTGAGAATTCACGTGTGCATCAGCTTTGTTGGGTCTGGAGGACACTATTTCCATGACGTTATCCACCACCTCTGGCTCTTACAATCTTTCTTCCTTCTCTTCTTCATAGATTACTGTGTCGAGATAGGAGAGGTGTGATAAGACATCCCATTTAAGGCTGAACACTCAACACTTGATGATCTTCCATTCTTCATACACAGTCCAGTTGTGACTTTCCATGTTGATGACAGTCTCCTGCAAGTAGAAGCTTTTTAGCTGATGATTGTGTGATTCACTGATCTCTGTGTCTGAAAATACATCAGTAGGAGTTGTTGTATTGCTGTGTTCATTTAACAGAATAATAGTAGCTAGTTTTCCCTTAGGGCCTACGATCTATCTAGTTTGAGGTTCTGGCCTCATTAACAGTATCAACTATTGGTCCCATCTCATGGGGCAGATCTTAAATTCAATTTCAAAGTGATTGGTTATTCCAAGTCTAAAAGGTTCCACTTTCTCTCAATGTTATCACACTACAAACTCTGAGCCCATTAAACTTTGAAAGACACACTCAGAACATACTTTAATAAGTGTACAATGTCATTCATTTGTAAAAAGTAACATTGAATATTTGAAGTGTATTTGGCAAATTACTAAATGCCTTCATAGTATCAACTCAGTCCTTCAGTAATTTTCAAAGGTAGATGTAGTGATGGTATCTATCTTCTGGAAAACTGAAAAGCTGGAGACACAGAGTCACTTGACCTGAATTATTCAGGCTAGGGTCCCAGGTATACCTTGCTGTAACATGAAACTCTTTACTACCTTCTAGTGGAGACAGAAAATTAATTTTAAATTATCAGTGAATGACTAAACTGCTTCTTTTGGTATGCATTGCTTGCAAAGTGCATTTTATTCCAAGGAAGATGATGCTTCAAAATTATAGGGGTTTGGGTATGAATTCCAAATGTTAGGAAAAATTTTGTGCATAGAAATTACACTCTGATTTTTTTTATTAATGTGACTTAACTTGAATGCCCCAAATTCAAAATTTAAATATATATATATATACACATATGGATATCCTTCTAAATACTAATAAGCTCTTTTGGGAAATTTTGGAATTTCAAGCCTGATGGATTTGTTGGGGTTTTGTTGTTACTCTTGGCCATAAATTTAAACAAAAGGAATGATTTTTGACTATGGCAGTGAAGCTCACTGGAGGCAATTTATGTGTTAATCCAAATGAGTTCTTATTAGTCACCCAGAACATGATGCTTCATTTTTAAAAGTACATGCCTTTGCATTTTATGACATTTAGGAAAAGTTTTCAGTTGCGTGTGTGTCTTTTCATATTACCAGAGAAGATAAACCGAGTAATGTGTTAATGATTTTATAGGGAATGGGTTTGATGATTCATTTTATATGTCATCTTGACTAGGTCATGGTGTCCAGATATTCAGTCAGATATGTGAATGAAGATGAGATTAACATTTAAATCATTGGACTTTTCATAGTGTATATTCATGTGTGAGTGGGCCACATGCAATCAGCAAAGAGATCCTTCAGGCAAAGGTATGCATCCCTAAGGGAGAGATTTGGACAGCAGCCTGCTCTTGCTCACCACCTGTAGTCTAACTCCCTCTTGGATTTCCTGCATGTTCCCTTCCCCTGTAAACATTCTGTTTTCCAGTCTGCAAAAAGATCATGTGAACCCATTCGTGTCTCCTGCTTCCCTTTTATATGGTGCATGCATGTGTAAATGGATTTTTAGAGCTATTATGAATTAGTTGCCTATGCATATAAATTATACACTGTATTTTCATTAATGTAATTTTACTTGATTACTCAAAATTTACTTCTAAATAGCTTTTTTATATGTATAGGCTTCCAAATATTGCTGAACTTGATGATATAAGCGTTTGCATTCATGTGTACATGCAAATAAAGGTGTGTATACTCTCTTTTCATTCGGAGAATCTGTCTACTGCACACTATTCATTATTCTCACTACTTGAACAGATTATCTGTTTGTTTGTAAGATAATTTTACTCAGATAACCTTATCCACAGATTTTTTCATCAGACTTCCAGAACATTGAGTTAAAGATGACACCAAATTCTACCACCTTAGTACTGGTGATGTTTGTCAAGATCTAAGACAATTTCATTCATGCTATATGGAAAATATAAGAATAGACATTCAAAACTAGAATTGTGTGTTCCCTGTCAACTTGTGCTATCACATAATTTTCTAGGTGTGTCTTTGTCTTCTAGTCTAAATGAAATATTTTAGAGAGATATCATTGGAATCCCTTATAGCTCATAGTTAGCCTACAGTTTGCATTGCTACAAAATACTAGGACCAATCTAGGTCCTTCCTGTAGGAAGGAGAAGTCACATATGGAATGTGCTATCATGGAGATTAGAATCTGATAGGGGTAAAAAGATTTAAACAATTTAAACTAATAATTATAGTTTATAAAGAGTGTAGAATTCTGAAGGATAGAAAGGGGCTCAGAAGCAGACTCATATAGGCAAGAAGTACTGTAGAAGTCATGGTCAAGAAAAGTTTCTTACTGAATGTGAATTTTGAGACCTAAACTTGATAGGAAATGAGACACATAGTAACCAGACATAAAAGTTCAAGAAAATAACTGGAGGAAAGAAACATGGAACAAATGAAAACAGGATTGGAATCCTCATTAGCGTTTCCATGTATAAACAGTGAGATCTGCTATGAAAAGACGATTCAGCAGTTAACGGCACTTTCTCATCCTGCAATGGACCCAGGTTGGGTTCCCAGCACTTACACAGTAGTTTACAACCATCTATAACTCCATTTCCAGTGGATCTAAGGCCACCTTCAGACCTCTGCAGGTACTGCATTCGTGTGTGTGTGTGTGTGTGTGTGTGTGTGTGTGTGTGAATGTGTGTGTATGTGTGTATGTATACTACATGAAGAAGGCTATGAACGGAATAATGATGGAGAAATAAAACTGGAAGCATGAGGATAATAGTCTATATTCCAGTAAGAGAGCATGTTTAAAGGGGAAAGAGTCCTTTCAAACTCACTAACTTAAAAATATATATTTAGCCTCTGTATTATTTAAATTTTATCATGAATCATTTAGGAGGTAGATAAATAGCTTTTCAGTATGAATGTGACTATATCATGGGTACAGATTATCTGTTGCTCATCTATGCTATCCAGACAACTTAAATCTTCATGTGACTATTACTGGTTGACAAGATCCTCCTAGGTTGGGAGGCAGTTTCTAGATTGTGAAGCACTTGAAGGCCTCAACTCAGTGACCATGGAATTTAGTGATGTGACTATCTCCCTCCATCTGCCCTTCTCTCATTTTTCCTGTTCCCTTCTCTCCTTTCCTATTTCCCCCTTTCTCCTCTTCTTCCTTTCATGTTTAACATACATTAGCTAGAATTCATAACTTCCCTTGATATGGCAAATATATTATTTCAAGTGTAAGAAGTTATGCCAAAAGATCCCCAGTCCTCCATTTCTGGAACTGTGAAATCAATTGGCATAGAATGTGGCTGTATAAAAGTACAAGCAGATATCAAGGTTTTAACTAGGCAGTGTCCATTTCTCAGTCTGAAGAATTCAAGTGTACAACTTCTATCTACACCATTGATGACTTAAGGTGTTTGTCATATAATTTTTTTTAAGTGTGTTTCTGATGAAAAAGTCAGGTATGGATCTTGATTAATTTGGTCTGGCCGTCAGTGTTACATAACTTACCTCAATAAAGTCTGAACTCCCCCACTTATGTTTGACCTTAAAATCCTTCTTATTTTGAAATCTTTTCTTCTTAAAAATTATATGCCTTGGAATGTGCTTGTTAATAGTATATAATCAAATCTGATTAATTTCTTTCTTTTTTTTCTGGTTCTTTCTCATACTAGATATGTTGCTATTTTTTTATAGAGATATTTATGAAATGCAGATATCCATATGTTAAAATACTTCTGGGGTTGGGGATTTAGTTCAGTGGTAGAGCGCTTGCCTAGCAAGTGCAAGGCCCTGGGTTCGATCCTCAGCTCAAGAAAAAAAAATACTTCTGTTAGAGAAATACAGGTCATGCATGAT
>CABHPR010139233.1:9437-19468 GCA_902168415.1 Peromyscus melanophrys | reverse complement strand
TTTCTTTCTTTCTTCCTTTCTTCCTTTCTTCCTTCCTTTCTTTCTTTCTTTCTTTCTTTCTTTCTTTCTTTCTTTCTTTCTTTCTTTCTTTCTTTCTTTCTTTCTTTCTTTCTTTTCCTTCCTTCCTTCCTTCCTTCCTTCCTTCCTTCCTTCCTTCCTTCCTTCCCTTCCTTCCTTCCTTCCTTCCTTCCTTCCTTCCTTCCTTCCTTCCTTCCTTCCTTCCTTCCTTCCTTCCTTTCTTTCTTTCTTTCTTTCTTTCTTTCTTTCTTTCTTTCTTTCTTTCTTTCTTTCTTTCTTTCTTTCATCCTCACTGGTAGGGCAGGATCTGTCTGGCCTCAAATTCATAGACATGTTTCTGCCTCCCAAGTGTTATGCTTAAAGTCATGTGTCATCATACCCAGCTTTAGAAGTTTTAGGATTTAACCTTTTTTTGTTTGTTTGTTTGCTTGCTTTGAGACAGGGTCTCACTGTGTAGCCCAGGCTGGCCTCGAACTCATAGAGATCTGCCTGTCTCTGCCTTCCAAGTGCTGTGATTAAAGGGAGTGCACCCCCCACACCTGGCAGTAAGTGTCTGGTCTACATGCATGGTGTCCATGGATGTCAGAAAGGCCCGTCAGATCCCCTGAAACTGGAGTTATAGATGTGAGTGCTGAGGGCTGAATCACGTCTTCTTCAGGAGCAACAAGAACTCTGGACTTCTGAGACATCTCTCCAGCCCCTTTGTTCTCTTTTTAAAAGATTTTTAAAAAATGTTTAATTATGTGTTTGCATGTGTGTCGATATGTGTATGTGGATGTGAATGGGTGTGGAGGTGCCTTCAGAAGCCAGAAGAGGGTGTCAAATCCCCTGGAGCTGAAGTTACAGGAAGTTGGGAGCTGCCTGAGACAGGTTCTAGGAACCAAACTCCCATCTTCTGCAATAGCCGTGTTTGCTCTTTACCCCTGAGTCACCTCTCTAGCTTGGCCTAAGAAACCCCCATCAGTGAGTCTTTACTTTCTGGCCTCCTGTCCTCTGCTCCCTTGTGGGCAGTATGCACTGGAACAAGGTAGCCACCAGCCAGAGCATTCATCCTCCTGTAAACCGGGATCAAAACATCACACCAACCGCAGGTAGCCGCCTAAGTTCAAAGAGAAGAGGAATTGTCATAAAGGCACGCAGTGAATGACGTGGAATGTCAGGGCCATGAGAATTTTTCTGTCCGTTCACTGCTGTGTTTCCAATACTCAGCCCATGGTTGCCTGACATACAATCAATACTCATTAAAGATTTTTTGACTGAATGTATTTATTTGAGAAACACGGGCTGGAGAGATGGCTCAGCCGTTAAAGGCTAGGCTCACAACCAAAAAATATAAGAGAAACACATTTCAGGGTTATGTTTGTTCTGAGACAGTGTGAAGAGGTAACTTCCCTACCCTGGGAGGTTTGCCATGAAAGAAGAGGAGTGATCTCCTGCCCCTGAGTGATGGCTTCCTTTCTAGGACATCTAGGAAGGAGAGTCGTCCTACAGAATTCTGTGCAGCTTTGGAAGAAAACTCAAGATATCTTGAAATTAGAACCTGCTCACTAATGGACAAACTCTCAGTTGATGTGCTGGTTAGTTTTTTTTGTCAACTTGATACAAGCTAAAACCATCTAGGAAGAGGGAATCTCATTGAGAACTTGCCTGTATCATACTGGCTTTTAGGTAAGTCTGTAGGGCATTTTTCTTGATTAATAATTGATGTGGGAGGGTCTAGTCCACTGCAGGTAGTGTCACCCTAGACAGGTGTTCCTGGGTTGTATAACAAAGGTAACTGAGCAAGCCGGTAAACAGTGCTCCCCCAATGTCTCCGCTTCAGTTCCCGCCTTGAGTTTGTGTCTTGGCTTCCCTTAGTGATGGATTGTGATATGGAGGAAGTGTGAGCCCAAGCCTAATAACCCTTTTCTCCTCAAGTTGCTTCTGGTCATGGTGTTTTATCACAGCAATAGAAGAGCAAACTAGGGCATTGGCAGTGAGTTGGTCTGGCAAGGACTTTGGTAAATCTAGTACCCAGGAGTTGTAGAGTGGACATGGTATGATAATCAGAGAGCTGGAGCAGGAAGATTTAGCAGGTAAGAAATGGGCAGAAGCTGGAGACAGAGTCTCTTCCTTCAAACTACAAAGATTGGAGCCCTGAAACAGAGAAAGTTAAAAGCAGCAGATGCGTGGGCTACACAATGAAACACTCTAGCCCCTCAGTGGCACTCAGTGTCAAGGCATGTCAATAGGCCTGTCCCTACCTGGTTTGGGGTTCTTCCAGCCTGTTCAAAGCTCACCTCCCTGCTGCCCATTCACACAAATGTGCTGACTTGTGTCTATGTCTGAACAACTTTGCATTATTCAATCCACACATTTCTTACTCATTTTTCATTGGTTGAGTGATCTGATCTGGATCATTGGTAGCTTCTTTCTTCTGAAGCCTGATGATTTCAATAGGGTGTCAACTTTGCTTCTAATGGTCTAGTAGACTATATATGAGAAGATCCTTCGGCTGCAGAAACGGAAGAATCTATTTTATTTGACTTTTTATAACAAGTGTTCTATACCTATATAAATATAGACAAAACAATATAAATAACACTCATAAGCCCTGTCCCCAGGCTTCACAGACATTAATATTATCCATTTGGCTGCATTCCCTTGACTCTGAGGTACATTATGTCCATCATGTTTCATCCCTATATATCTCACCATGAATCTCTAGGAGGAGTTTTTGTTTGTTTGTTTGTTTGTTTGTTTGTATATTTTTGGTTTTTGAGACCAGGGCTCTATAGTCCTGGCTATCCTGGAACTTGCTCTGTAGACCAAGCTGACCTCAAAATCAGAGATCTACCTGCCTCTGCCTCCTGAGTGCCATGATTAAAGGCATGCACCACCATTGCCCGGCTCTATGAGGAATGTTTTTATTTATTTATTCTTGTTTTGTTTTGTTTTCAAGAATGTTTTTAAAGTGTCCTTTTTACGTTTTTTTTTTTTAAGATTTAGTGCATGTGCGTGTGCGTGTGCGTGTGCGTGCGTGCGTGCGTGCGTGCGTGTGTGTGTGTGTGTGTGTGTGTCTGTACACATGCATGAAGGTACTAAGGAGTCCAGAAAGGATGTCAGATATCCTGGACCTGGAGTTACAGGAAGTTATGAGCTGCCTGATGTGGTTGCTTAGAACTGAACTCCTGTCCTCTGAAAGAGCAGCAAGTGCTCTTCACTGATGAGTCATTGCTCCACCCCCACCCCACCCCCAGATTAATCTTTTTCTCGTGGGAAACTTCAGTCATCCCTTGTAAAGATAAAGGTATTAAACAACAACAAAAAGCCCAAACATCTTTTTACCATTCAACGCCAACCACCAGTATCTTCCAGTCTTAGAATGACATCACAAGATTAAGGAAACCCTGATCAGTGGCCCACGGATTACAGGAGCTTGGATGAAAACACTGAGTAGGCTCCAGAACTGGGGTCTGGCTGGGACAGAAGCCAGGTAGAAAAGAGTTTGGACCTTAAAAGATCGAGAGTGAGGGGGACAAGAGATAAGGCTTTGGAGCAGCCACGGCAGGAAGTCAGATCCAGATCCCTGAAAAATGACAGCCCGAGGATCAGACAAAAATCAGGCTCACAGAGGGAGGTGGTGGCACACATGCCTGGCTATCTGACTGGGCAGAGGGGAGAAGAAAGGGAGACCTGGCTCTTACGAGTTTCGAACCATAACCCCACTCTGTCCCGAATGTGTGATCAAAACTGTTAGGAGAGCCTAAAAGATTCAGAAGCTGAAAAGGTAGTACTGTCAGCCCAACGCACAGGAGTAGAGGAAGACATTTGAAAGTCAAATCATTCCCCTGGATAAAGTCCTAAGAAAGGTTATGTGTGAGGGGCGGTACACAAAATACACAGAGGAAAAAAAAAGTATCATGAGAGTTAGCCAAACCTATAAACTATGGAATCAAATTTGCAAAAACCCCACATAAATTAGAATTTAAAAGGCTAGTGCCTTAGCTCAGGGGTAGAGTGTGTGTCCAGCATTTAAGGGGTCTTGGATTTCAGCAACCAGAGTAAATGAAAGGAGACAGGGGACAGAGAATATTGGATATCCTTTTTTTTTTTTTTTTCTCGAGACAGGGTTTCTCTGTGTAACTTTGAACCTTTCCTGGAACTCACTTGGTAGCCCAAGCTGGCCTTGAACTCACAGAGATCCGCCTGGCTCTGCCTCCCGAGTGCTGGGATTAAAGGCGTGCGCCACCACCGCCCGGCTTGGATATCCTTTTTTATATGCAAAAAAAGCCAAAAAGGATATTAAGCAGAAACTTAAAGGACCAGCAAGAGGTCTTAGTAGGCACCCACTTGTGGCAGCCCAATCCCTTGAGCCCATGGAAGGAGAGAACCAACTCCCGAGTGTTGTTCTCCGAGCAGACCTCCCCAGAACTGCATCAACTGGGCTTGGAGGTACACTCCAGTAACCCCAGCACCAGGCAGGTGAAGGCAGGAGGATTAGGAGTTCAGGGTCAGTCTTGGCTACAGAGATACTGTCCCTAACCACCACCACCACCACCAAATGATCTATACAAAAACAATGCCAGAGAGAAAGAAGCCTTACAAGAAGCAGAGAGAAATGGTGGGTTCTTAGAAGGTAAAGACAAACTAACTCTCAGCAGTGCATGCCAGGAGAGCGCAGGGTACGTCATCAAATCGCTGAGAGAAAACTACTTACAAGCTAGAATTGTACTTTTAGAAAACAGCGTCTTTCAAGAATAAGAATGAAATAAAGACATTTCAAATAATAAAAAAGGGAAATCTCCATCAACTGAACCTCACTGAAGAAATTTCAGGCAGAAGGAAAGTATCTGCAGAAGAAAAATACCTGAGGTGAAAGGTGAACAGTGAATGGTGACCATTGACAGCAGGGGACGTGATATTCCCGTAGAATTTACAGACTACAGTAGCACACAAGTTGGGGTGCTGGTGACCGAAGTTAAAGCAGATGGTATCACACATTCTTCTGAAGGAAGGTCAGGACGGTGGTAAGCTACACATCTGAGGAAGTTAGGGGCCAGCAAGATGGCTCACTGAGAAAAGGCACCTGCTGCCAAACCAAATGACCCAAGTTCTATCCCTGGGACCCACATGGTGGAAGGAGAAAACCACTCTGACCTCCACGCGTGTACGTGAATAACTAAATATAACAAAACATTTTAAAAGTTGGAAGGAGTTAAACACACTTAATCAAATGTCCAGGGCCACCATCAAAGGACGACACATGGAGTATCACTTCCAAATCAGTAAAGGAGGAAAAAAGTACAGTGAAAACAGTGGAGTGATAGACAATTAAATAACAATAAAGCCATTTCCTAATGAAAATTACAATCAAGAACACTGGAGAAATGGTTCGTCTGTTTCGAGCACTTTCTACTCTTGCAGAGGACCTGAATTTTGTTTCCACCACCCATAGCAGGTGGCACACATCTGCTTCTAATTCCAACTCCAGGGGATCTGAGGCCCCCTTCTGGCCTCCATAGGCACTGCACTCACATGTGCATACCCACATATAGACACACATATACATATACTTAAAAAAACTTTAAAAAATACTATAATAAATAGAAAACCTTGCACCCAAGGTTTCTAGACAGTGCAGGAGTTTGTCACAAGGCTGAGGAGCCCCGCTCTGGGACACTCATCTGCTTAGAAAACAACCGAGAAAACATGGAAAGCATCTTAACAAGAAGTGTTAGAGAATCTGTCACTGGCATTCTCTTCCCGGAGACGGAACACAATTGCTGAGCAACTCTAGATAAACACTGAAGTCACAGGAATCTAAAAATTGATGTCAAAACAAAAGTTTGAGTTTCTATTTCTCACCAAAAAAATTTCCAAGAGTTTATCATCAAATTACAATGTCAGTAGTAGTAGGGAGGGGGAAGGAGGGGTTTCTCCAGAGGAGGAAGGCCTGGCAGACACGGGAAGGTGGGGATAGGTGGTAGCTCATTCCTTTTTTTTTTTTTTTTTTTTTCTGAGACAGGGTTTCTCTGTGTAGCTTTGCGCCTTTCCTGGATCTCGCTCTGTAGACCAGGCTGGCCTCGAACTCACAAAGATCCGCCTGCCTCTGCCTCCAGAGTGCTGGGATTAAAGGCGTGTGCCACTACCGCCCGGCTGGTAGCTCATTTCTAACCAAGGCTCCGCATGTGATTTGAAATTTGAGGGGAAGTAATGACTACCAGCAACCCCAACAGCCTCTAAAGTACAAAAAGCTAAAGGCTTTTTGTTTGCTTGTTGTGGTTTCTAGGTGCGCATGCGTGCCTGTGGAGGTCAGCGATGACCCTTAGGTGCTGATCTTCGGTTGTCATTCATCTTTGTGTTTGTTTGTTTGTTTGTTTGTTTGTTTGTTTGTTTGTTTTTGAGACAAGGTCTCTCACTGAGACCTTAAGCTAGGCTTGCTTGCTAGTGAGCACCAGAGATCGGCCTGTCTTTTCCTCCCTAGACGTAGGATTACAAGTACAATCCACCACCGGGCAGTGGTGGCACACACCTTTAATCCCAGCACTCAGGAGGCAGAGGCAGCCTGGTCTACAGAGTGAATTCTAGGACAGCCAGGGTTACACAGGGAAATCTTGTCTTGAAAAACCAAAAAAGAAAGAAAATATGCTTTTTCTTGGAAAACCGTTTCTGTCATGAATGTAGGAACCCAATTTATGATTATGCAGATTGACTTTTGTGAGCCTGACATAAACTGGAGCCACTTGGGAAGAAGGAACCTTAATTGAAGGATTGCCTCCTTGATATTGGCCTCTGGGCATTTTTTTGGGGGGGCATTTTCCCGATGAAAGACCGATATGGGAGAGCCCAGATCACTGTGGGTGGGGCCACCTTGTTGTAGTATTTTCTCATTGGGACCACCAGTCCACAAATAAAGACACAGAGACTTACTAATGCTCAGCCTTAGCTTAGGCTTGTTCCTAACTGGTTCTTATAACTTAAATTAACCATTTATATTAATCTATGTTCTGCCACATAGCTTAGTTACCTCATCTCCATACTGCCCATCCTGCTTCTTCTTAGTCTGGCTGGCAACTCTTTTTCGCCTAGATTCATCCTCAGTTCCTATCTTTGCCCGGAAGTCCCTCTTATTCTCTCCTGCCTAGCTATTGGCCATTCAGCTCTATTAAACCAATCAGAAGGCACCTTGGCAAAGACATCTTCACAGTGTACATAAATATCCCACAACACTACCTCCTGGAAGGTGGCTTTGGGGTCTATAAGAAAGCAGCTTGAGTGAGCCATGGAAAGCAAGGCAGTAAGCGGCATTCCTCCATGGCCCCTACTTAGTGCCAGCTTCCTGCTTGAGTTCCTGTTCTGACTTCCCTTATGATGGATGGTGATGTGAGAGCATAAGTTAAATAAACTCTCCCCTCCTCTAGCTGGTTTTGGTCAACAAGGAAAAAGTAATACAGAAACTGGTACTGAGTGTGGAGTCTTCCTGTGATGGATCTGACCATGTTATTTTGTAGAACTGTAGAAAGATTTTGGAGTTTTGGGCTAGAAAATCCCATTGAGTGCTTAGCCTTAATGAGCTATTATGAATGCCCGGAATATAGGAAATATTAAGAGTGGTGCTGCTGATGGAGTCCTGGCTTGTGACACTTCAGAGGGAAGCAAGGGCTCTCGAAGGGCCTTTCATGGGATGATTTGGATTAAGATTCTGCAGAAGTGAAACCTTTGCTTTGCTGGGACATTTAATGCTGGTCAATGAGAACTGAAAACTCAGCTGTGGTTAAGGAGACCACCATTATTGAGGTGAAATCATCTAGCAAGTTGTGATGGCTAATTTTATGTCAATTTGACACAGGCTAGAGTCATCTGAGAGGAGGGAACTCCAATTGAGAAAAAAATGCCTCCATATAATTGGGCTGTAGGCAAGCCCGTAGAGAATTTTCTTAATTAGTGATTGATTTGGGAGAGCCCATCCCATTGTGGGTAGGATCATCACTGGGCTGATGGTTCTGGGTTCTATAAGAAATCAGGCTGAGCAAGCCATGGGAGCAAGCCAGTAAGTAGTGTTCTTCCATGGCCACTGCATCAGCTTCTGCCTCTAGGTTCCTGCCCTGACTTCCTTCGATGATGAACAGTGATATGGCAGTGTAAGCCAAATAAACCCTTTCCTCCCCAACTTGCTTTTTGATCATGGTGTTTTATCACAGCAATAGAAACCGAAAATCCGAAGTGTTTCCCCAGGGTCACCACATAGAAGTAGTGGGCCAGACAGGGTCAAGGCTTCTTCTAAAGTTGGCATCTGAATTTGGAATTGTGTAAGAATCTCCCATGTAACAATGGTTTTGAAGGCAGGAAGGGGGTAGTTTCTTGATAGCAGTTGAGGCTTGGTAACTGCAAGAGGTCTAGGAGAAGACACTGGCAAAGGGGTAGCCTCAGTTGCAATAGAACCCCCAAGATTGAAGGGGTCATAGAGAGAGTCTGAGGCTTGTCACCATGTGGTAGATTTGGAGTCCCCGGAGAGAGGTCAGGAGGCCACTGGTGAAGGTTCAGTTGCAATGGAGACCCCAAGATATTGGAGATGCCACAATTGTGGGGGTCCACCAAGGGTGACAGCAGATGTAGCATGGAGCCAGGAGACCAGCTGTGTGAGCTGTGAATATCAGGACTGGGGAAGTGGAATTGTCCAAGCCCTTTAGAGCTCAGAAGATCCTGAGTGAGTCCTATACACTGGACATTGATCTATTTTCACTATTGGACTATAATTTTGCTTTGATCTGATTCCACTTGGAATAAGAATTATTTAACTTGTTTTTAATTTATAGGCACCCACAATGAAGAGACTGGACATTTAAGAGACAGATTATGGCCATTTAAGAAAGACATCAATTTTTTTTAATATAGTCTCACTCTGTAGCCCTGGCTGGCCTGGAACTCCCAGAGATTTCTCTGTCCTCCACATTCTGAATGCCAACACCTAGCCTGACAATGAACTTTTAAAATGTTGAAAAATTTAGGATTTTCAGAAGTTGGATTGTGTTTTTTTTTTTTTTCTGTTTTTTTTTTTAGTTATTTTGTTTGGTTTTTCAAGACAGGGTTTCTCTGTGTAGCTTTGTGCCTTTCCTGGAACTCACTTGGTAGCCCAGGCTGGCCTTGAACTCACAAAGATCCACCTGGCTCTGCCTCCTGAGTGCTGGGATTAAAGGCGTGCGCCACCAACGCCCGGCTTTGGATTGTGTTTTATATTACGATGTTAATCGGAGATCTTGAAGAGAAACAAGAAAGGAGAGGTTATGGTTTAATAGTGATGTGTTTGTATGTCAAGTTGACGAAAGGACAGTTGTGCTGGTTAGTTCTTATCAGCCCCATACAACCTAGAGTTACCTGGGAAGAGGGAACCTCAGTTAGGAATTACCTCCATCTGATTGGCCTGTGGGCAACTCTGTGGGGCATTTTCCTGATTAAGGATTAATGTAGGAGGGCTCAGTCCACTGTGGGAGGTGCCATCCCTAGGCAGATGGGCCTGTGTTGTGTAAAAAAAAAAAAAAAAAAAAAAAAAAAACCAAACCAGTAGTTAACAAGCCAGTGAGCAACATTTCATGGCCTCTGCCTCCAGGTTGCTGTCCTGAGCATCAGTCCCAGCATCCCTCAGTGATGGATGATAAGTCAAACACACCCTTCCCTCCCCAAGTGGGCTTTGGTTGGCATTTTATCCCAGCAACAGAAAGCCAACAAGAACAACCACAGGCAAATGTTTTGAGTTGGAAATCAGAGAAAAATTATAATGCACTTGTTGGTTTCTGGAAATAGTACAAACTTGCAGAGAAACTTGGGCAGTTTACTTAACTTACTATGGTGGTTTCCTGATCTGAAAAATGGGTCTGAATCATGGAATTTGCCTGGTATTTAGTTGTCAAGAGTCAGTGAGTAAATGCAGATGATCCAGTTAGACCAGTGCCACCAGACATTTAGAATTTAGTTTTTAAATTGTGTGTGTGTGTGTGTGTGTGTGTGTGTGTGTGTGTGTGTGTGTGTGTGTG
>CABHPR010139232.1:0-18802 GCA_902168415.1 Peromyscus melanophrys | reverse complement strand
GCGTGGGAGTCAGCAGCCAGACGCAGAGTTAGGCATGGTCCTGCCTCGTCGTGTGTGGCCCTGCGAGTCCCACGTGTGCCTTCCTGGTCCTGAGAGTCCCATGTGTGCCTTCCTGGCCCTGCAAGTCCCACGTGTGCCTTCCTGGTCCTGAGAGTCCCATGTGTGCCTTCCTGGCCCTGCGAGTCTCACGTGTGCCTTCCTGGTCCTGCATGTCCTACATGGTCCTTGCAACTTCCTGGGCTGGGGCGGCAGTCTCTGAATGACTTCACTCCTTGGGCTGTGTCTGTGCAGAGCATTGGGAATAAGACTTAGAAATAGCCATGTTGTTGATGTCACTGTGTAATGCTGGCTCCTGTAATGCTTGTATTGTCACCTTGGAAAGCAGATTTGCCAAACTTGGAGAGCCTTGGTCTCTCTAGTATCTTTCAGAAGTTCTGCACTTTTAACATTTAGGTTACGATTTGTCTGTTGTTAATCTTGTGGAGCTTGTAAAGGGCATCTCCTGTGTAGAGTAGCACTCCACTGCAAAATTATGTTATAGAAAAGTAGAATTGATGGTAATAGAATTGACGGTATAAGGATTTACCCATTTTTAGGAGACATTAAGTCACAAAGTAGAATTAAGCTAAGAGAGGGCTGTCTCCCAGATATTGTTGTGCCCAGATCGTGACCCCCAGAGAGACCACCAAAGACGAGCATGCCGGAATGCAAAAGCAAGGTTTAATTCTGGATATCCAATACAAGCCTAGGCAGGGACTTCGTCCAATACATCCAACTCAGTGGAGGCTGGAGGAAGTGCCCACCTATCTGCAAGCTCAGTTTTTAAAGGGAAAAATCACAAGGTTACATCATTTAGGAGTGCTAGTATGGGTATAATTCTGATTGGCTCGCTTCTAGGGGCTTTGTAGAAATCATGGCTTAATCTTACTTCTAAGGGAGTGGTTGCCCACCACCATTTCTCATTGGCTGCCCTCAGGTGGGGACATTTCTGTGGCCAGTTACCCTGGAAACCAGGGTGAGGACATTCCATAGTCCAGCAGACATTACCTCGTGACTACCTTGTGACTCTGTACTTTTACACTTCCTGGTTTCTGGAATCTGGACTGACTTATTTCAGTAACTATTGGCCTGTTCCTAGAAGGAGAAATCTTAGGCCTTAGTTTTTGAGTGAAAGCATTTTGGTCTTATTTCTAAGATGGCTCATTTTGGTCTCACAATATCCCTAAGATAAGTACTCTTACTGATGTACCCAGAGTTCCCAAAGGACCATCAAAAGACCAAATTCGATGCAAAAGCAGAGTCTTTTTATTCTTGCTAGTTAACTAGGGCCCCTCTCCCTTTACCTGATGAAGCAGCAGAGCAGGAGAGACCCTGAGTAGCAATGGGGCAGTTTTTAATTGGTTAAAGCAAGAGGGGTGTTGGGGTCTACAGACTACTTAGGAACAGACTCAGTATTGATGAACCTCCCATCCAGAGTTGCTGTCCTTGGTTAACTTGCAGCTGCAAGAAAACTACTAGTTCTTTCAGTGGTGGCTGTGGTAACTATTTTTTCTTTATCATGAGTCTACTAGCTGTAACTTTTAATTGGCTTCTTCTACTATATGGGGACATCTGATGGGGTTTTCCTCTAACTAGAGGTAGACTCAAGGTTGGGAGCTCAAGGGCACGTTGTGTTGTTTGAGGGGCCTACATCCTGTTGGGTCTTTTCTGAAGTCTGTCATGGCTGCAGAGTAGCCAAGGCAGGGGTCTAGGTAGGGGCCTGGGTTCCTCACTTACCATGTTTTTAGAGATTAGTATGATAAGATTTAAATGTTTTCCTCAGTTTCCTCAGGATTAACCAGCCACATTCCTATAACAAAGGAGAAACCCCCAATTTACAGCCAGCCAAAAGGGTCTCCCCATTCCCTGCCCCCTCCCCATGGAAAATAGGCCTCTAACCTGCTGCTCAAGGGGCTATTACAGGGTCACAACTGACATTAAGTCCTGGTGTGCCATCAAGGATATTTTAAGTCTAGAACAGCTGGGGAGTCTTTTTGAAAAGTTATTTTGAGTCTGGGTCTCTGATATAGATTGAGGTGGACTTGAACCCTGTCTGTATCCCCACAGGGCATTCCCCTTGCTATTGTCCTGACTAAGCAATAGGAATTCTTGGATTGCAGGTCTGTAGCACCACAGAGTTCTAAAGTAACCACTTTGAGTCACACAGTGGACTGTCCATTGCAGTAACAGGAAAGGATTTGAGTGTGGAGCATGGCATCTCCCTTCAGACCAGAGGAGGAGGAAGAGTGTCCTGTGTACACTGCAGGGGGAAACAGAGTAGGCAATAGCTAGATCATGGGCTGGAGTTTAAGGCAGTGAGCTGCAGAGGTCTCCATCATAAATAAGGACCTGCTGGGTAGGGGGAGTGACTTTCTCTGTAATTTAACTCCTGGCATTATTCTTTCCATGGGAATGAAGATAGGCAGAATTGGTGGGTGTACAATTTAGGGAGGGTCACTTGAAGTACTGAGTCTTCAGTTTCCAGTTAGGGATCTCTCCTATGCAGATATGTGCAATCCTGGTTGACACAGTTAAGTCAGCTCAGAGGTCTGAGACACAGGCCATTGGCTTTAACTCCATGTGTCAGTTTATAGCACCCAGCAGCTAACACTTTACATGGGAAAGTCATGCAGTGTCTTATGAATGGCATTCTCTCTAGCAGGGAAGTGCCTACTCTGTTGCAAAGTTAGTACTGCTAAGTCTTCTTCCAATTATTTCTTTCACTTTAAAAAGTTAATTAGTGGTATTATTTTTTAAATTTCACTTTCTTTAAATACATTACAGCTCTAATCTGTTTCTATTTTCCAAAGTTTCCCAACCATTAATATTTTACTCCATTTTTTTCTTAGTTGGTATATCTATCTGTCTGTCTGTCTGTCTGTCTATCTATCTATGTATTAATTAATTAATTAATTAATTTATATAAGTTTATAGAGCAGTGGTTCTCAACCTAAGGGATCAAGGCTCCCTCGGAATATGCAGATAATTTTATTACAGTTCATAAGAGTAGCGAAATTTTAATCAAGAAGTAGCAGTGAAAATAATTTTATAGTTTGGTTTAACCACCTCATAAGAGACTTTTTTAAAGTGTAACAGCATTAGGAAGGTTGAGAACCACTGGTTTAGATCAATGTCTCCTGTAGCTCAGGCTTGCCTCACACTACGTAATTGAGAATTGCTTTGAAGACCAAATTCTGTCTCTACTGCCCAGTGCTGGGAAGATAGTCCTGCAAATCCTTCCACACTGGGCCTTGATTGGTAAGGGAGATGAAAAATAGACCATTGAATGAATACCCTCAACCTCGCTAGATTTCATTGTGAAATTACAGATGAAGTGGGACCTGTGTAAGAGTTGAGTTCACTGACCCATGGTAAAGCAGGTGTAGTCACAGCACAGAAAGGGATGGCGAGAAGGGGTTGAAAGCTTTCCTGCTGTGACAGGAGTTGACAGTAGCAATGAATAGTGAGTTCATTGATTTTAGACATCCTATAAATGTCCTGACTGACCATTTTTCTGGTTCACAGACCAGACAATCAAGAATCTGGATAAAGGGCCGGGCAGTGGTGATGCACGCCTTTAATCCCAGTACTTGGGAGGCAGAGGCAGGTGGATCTCTATGAGTTCGAGGCCAGCCTGGTCTGCAGAGTGAGATCCAGGACAGGCACCAAAGCACACAGAGAAACCCTGTCTCCAGAGTGAGATCCAGGACAGGCACCAAAGCACACAGAGAAACCAAAACAAAACAAAATAAAAAAAAAAATCTGGATAAAGAACTGAATTTTTGTGAAACAAAATTACAATAGTTACACCAGTTCAACCTAAATAGAAGAACTGGATAAAATGGTGTGGCCCTGCCTAATGTGACTGTTTTCCAGGTTAAAGATGTACTGCCTGGGAGAAATGGCTTGAGTAGTACTTAGTGTGCTCGAGTACATATCCCTAGTCTCTGGAACACATGGCCATAAAGCCTGTTTTAACTTCCCAACATAATTTTATGGTGTTATTATTTCCTCATTTCCACTATCACTTTTCTGGCTCCAAGCCCTCCCATAGACCCTTCATTGTGTTCTAATCCATGGCCTCTTTCTGCTTTAACAACAGTTACTGTTTGAATGTGACCTGTGTTTGGCTGCAGGACCTCCCAGCTCTGAAGCAAAACCTTGACACTTTTTTTTCCTGGTTTTTTGAGACAGAGTTTCTCTGTGTACTTTTGGTGCCTGTCCTGGATGGAACTCACCTTGTTGACCAGGCTGGCCTCGAACTCATAGAGATCCGCCCGCCTCTGCCTCCCAAGTGCTGGGATTAAAGGCATGTGTCACTGCTGCCTGGCAGCTTATAGGTTCTTTCCAGGATTCTCTTCTGCTACTGTAGAAAGCTGTAAGGAAGACCACAGCTATGCCATGGTGAGTGTGGGGCCACTGTCCCCTGATCAGGAAGAGCAGGTTGGCTGAGCTGTCAGAGTCTGAGCTGCAGGGACTGGGATGGACCCTGAGCCAGACTGTTTCTGTTGGTCCCTGTGGTGACCTGGGCAGTGGCCCTTGGCCTCTGATCCTTAGTGAGTGCAGATTCCCTGGGGAGAGAAGGCTCTGCCACCCTGCCATAGGAGGCTATGATGCTTTTTAACTTTCTGCTACTTGATGCCACCATGGTATCATTCTGGATATGAATTCATGGGCATCTGCGAGGCCTCTTACTGAAACACACTTTCAACACACAGGTTTGAGTCCTCTTCTGTGTCACTAATGTATATTTCCTTACTGCTCTCTATTACACTGTCGTCAGCCCTGCAACCATATACAACCAACAAAAACAGTCTCAGCGGGTTGTCTTCATGTATTTCAGCATACTTACTCATACATACTTGACAAGGAAGAAGTTGGAAGGGAAACACTGGAAAAGGGATGGAGTGAAGAGAACAAAGGGAAAGTGATGCTGTATCTTTAATTAAATTGTATAGGAATAAAATTTAAATAATAGAAGGGGCTAGAGAGATTACTCAGTAGATAAGATCACTGGATGTTGTTACAGAGGACCCAGGTTCCATTCCCAGAACTCACATGGTATTTACTGTAACTCCAGTCCCAGGCATATCCTTCCCTCTTCTTGCCTCTGTAGGTACTGTGCAGGCAAAATACCCATATAACTAACATTTTTAAAAAAAAAATTTAAAAAGGAAAAAAATTGAAATTCTGTACAGCGATGTCACAGTCCTGAGACAGAAAGCAGCCAGGGCTAGTGAAAATGAACTTCTGATCTCCATGGAAGCAGCTGTCTTGTTTTTCTGAGTCAGCCTGCTCAGAGGCAAAAGAAGCCTTGTTCTGAGGTTACAACAGCTCAGCAGAGCCATCCAAATAAGAGCAGCGACCACAGTGCTGATAGGTGACTTTTCCTTTGTGTTTTCTGTATTTATGTTTTCTGTCCTTTGTTATTGTGAGAATAGCAAAGCTGTATATGAAGGTGTGCAGACTCCCCAAGTAAAACCCCAATGTGTCTGTTACTTAGGGAAAGCATTGCTTTGGAAATGACTCCCATGTTCTCCTTGCCTCCTGCAGGTAAGAAATCTCAAGTCTTCTGTCTTGGCTCTTGTGTTGACTATTCTTGGTAGACAAAACGACTACCTCTGGAATTAACTAATACACAAAGAATTGGGTAAGGGTAATGAAAGCCTTTAGGGACCTGCTTTAAAGATTTTTCTCTCAGAATCCAAAGGAGACTCTACAACCAGCAGAGGAAAACTAGATTAAAGGGTAGAGGAATGAATCTACTCACACCATGTGTCCATGTGTCTTTATTGTTCTAAGTAAGCATCATCTCTACAGTAAGGATACCAGCTTATATACATTTACAAACAGTAATTGTCTGGCAGTGCAATGCGAGTCTTGAATTTCTCAGGATCATAGAAAAAGGTGATAGGATTCACACACAGAGCAATAACTGTCCGGTTTCATTGATGGCGCAAGGTGGGAGTGGCTAATGATAGTTTTCTGGTGAGGTCAACTAAGGATTAAATCAATAGAGGGAATCTAAGAGAGCAATTCATGTGTTCAAACTACATTCCTAAGTATGGCTCGGTTTAAAGTTAAAAGTCTATTAATAGTGAAAATCATGAATAAGGTAAAACTGTCTTTTCTCCCTGCTCTGCTTCCAAAGGCTCTCAGAAGCTGTTTTTCCAATGGGCTGGGTAAGCATTCTTGGTTACTAGGCAATCTGCATAATCAGTAGAGGAAGACCTGCAGCTTTTGGTCTGCTGTAGTACTTTCGCTATAATCAGTTGCTTAAAAGGAACTTCTTAGATCTAAGGATTGCACCTATTGCTTAAAGTTGCACAACAAAGATGGGATTAAGCTTAATTTGCACAAGAAACAGAACCTGGCACCTTCCAGTCCCTCAAGCCTTGGTGGCCAGGTCCTGGAGGGTCAGTGGGAAAGTTTACTCTTCTCTAGGAACTAGCAAATGGCTGATTGATTACCTTTTCCACTACATCTCAGGGTAAACACAAGCAATAAATCTCTAAGCTAAAATCATGTGTTAATAAACCCAGGTGAAAGTAAGTACAAGGAGTTAAGAATTTAAGGTTAGTGAGGTTGGCTTGGGATAATTTTTCTTACCTGCAGGCAACATAAAAGAGGGCACATTTCTATCTATCTGTATCTATCTAACTATCAATAATGTGGTAATGTTTTGTTCTTGAATGTTTGAGAATGTCTCAAATTTTTGCTTGTGTGACTGTTTTCACACATAGCTAGGGGACATTATGAATATACCCCAAATGCATAGGGGAAATTGTGCCCAATAAATGATCAATCACACTGCTGGAAGCTTTTGTGAAATGAAACCCAAGGTAGTAACAGATGAGAAAGCTACAAGAAATTCACTGCAGGAAACAACCAATACATTGAAAAGGCAATAATTCCAAAATGCCTTGTATTTGGGCTTAACTCCTCTACCAGAACCCCTGGTTCTAATGAGTTGGCTTTATCAATGATGGCTCAGTCCCTACTTCATATTTCTGTGGTTTGCAGCAATTTGGGTATACCTCTGAGAGATTATTATTTTCTTTTCTTTTTTCTTTTTTTTTTTTTTTTTTTTTTTTGGTTTTTTAAGACAGTGTTTCTCTGTATAGTTTTGGAGCCTGTCCTGGATCTCGCTCTGTAGACAAGGCTGGCCTCAAACTCACAGAGATCCGCCTGGCTCTGCCTCCCAAGTGCTGGGATTAAAGGCATGCACCACCATTGCCCAGCTGAGAGATTATTCTTAATTAAAGGTTTTGCAATGGGAAGACCCTTAATCTATCTGGATCTTTGAGGTGATATGATCCATCTTTAATCTTGGCCAGACCTTCTAGTGGCAGCCTATATATGTATATAAAAAATATTGAAAAAGGAAGCTCTTTGTCTTTGCCTGATTGTCATGGCTTTGCCTAGGAAGGTCATTCATTTACTCTCTTTAGAGCCCAGTTCTTAGCAATTCTGGTGTATACTGAAGACCATCCGAGACATCCAGCCTCATGGATTGAAGTACTGAATTCTTGACCTTTCCATTGGTAGACAGCCAATATTGGACTAGCTGGACCACATAAATCCACTTTCTACCTACATAGGGAGATTTGTTCTATCAGTTATGTTCAAGCAGAGAACCTCACTAATACTGTTTTTTTTCCCCCACCAGCCCAGAGGAAGATGTTCTAGCTAACAATAGTGCTCATGAAAGCATTCTTCCTTGTTCCATTTCTCTGTAAGAATTCAACTTGTTGTGAAGACTACACTTCATATTGTTGTTAAATTGTCAAGACATTGACATGGATTTCAGGAATAAAACTCCTAAAGCAATGGAACCACCATCCAGCCTTCTGATGGAAGAAAGATCTATCTTGTCTGTGATCTGCTTCCAGCTTTTCTCTCCTGGTTGTCTAAAGTCCTTGAGACAACCAGGTAAAAAGTACCTGAGTTCATCAGACCTCAGTGTGAAGCCATAAAACAGACATTTCATTTTGTGTCCTAAAATCTCTCTGTAATTATTAATATTCTGGGCATCCTTCAACCTGGTGGAGAGGGGAATCACTCCACTCCACATTGTGTAATGTGCTGTGCAAGCTAGTCACATGGTGTCCAGGAGGAAGAAGGGGAAGTGCCTGTGGAGTGCAGGAATATAGCAGGGTCAGCTATTTGAACCAGGGGCAAGTGCTATTGAAATGCAAATCTCTGCAGATCTGGAAAAAGTCTGGGTCTTGGGTTGAAGGCAGGGCCAGGAACCACTCACTGTACAGTCTTTAAGCACACTGTTACCCTAAGGGAGGTGCTCTTGTCACTCAGGCCTCAGTAGCCAATCAGGCCCTCCAGTCTTACCTGCCAGTCAGAAGAGTGCAGGGACCCTTCCTGGGCCAGGCTACAGGCTTGTCTTTGTAACAGAATAGGTACCAGTGGTTTTTTGTGCTGCCTGTGCTGTTGGAAGGAGCTGAGGGGAGAGCATGGGTGACCTGGGAAGTCACGACAGTGAGCAAGAGGCTGCTGTTGCTAGGTCAGGAGGAGCAAATGGTGAGCCTCAGGAGTCAATGTGGCGGTCCTCTCTGGGGTTGGGTGGGAACCTGTAGCCAGATTCCCTGTCCTGTGAGGTCCCATGTGGTCCTTGTAACTCCCTGGACCCAGGTGCAGGACTCTGAATAACATTGCTCTGTGGGCTGCCTCTGCTCAGAGCATTGGGGACAGGGAGTTATGTGTAGAAAGAAACATCTTTGTAGTCAAGGTTAACAGACTTTTGATGCATTTATGGAAGACAGGCAGCCAAATTCAGAGAGGCCTACTTTTTCCAGTATCTTCTATAGGTTTTGCACTTTGGAGTTAATATTTAGATGATAGATCCTTTTGCAGATAATTTTGTGGAGATTATAAATGGCATCTCTTGTGTTGAATAGCACTCCACTACTAAACTGTGATGGAGAATAGTAGAATTGGTGATATAAAGGATTTATGGTAAGTTATAGAGAGTAGACATTAGCTAATGGAGGGCTCCCTCTAAAATACCACAAAGGTAAGTATATGCTGACCAGGTCTTTTAGCAATTAGGATGCTAGGATACACATTTGTTCCCGAGAATTGTCCAGACATTTGCCTCCAAATCATGACAGAGGAGACACCCTTAAGCTACAACCAGCCTCTAAACCCTTCCTTATTCAAAGAGCAGGCCTCTAACAAGCTGCTCTAGGGGACACTGAAGGGTCACAACCAACCTTAAGGCCTGGTGTGCCATAAATGTCCAGTTTTCTTGAGAAAAGCACCTGCTTCAGAGAGCCAGGAAAGGCCTGGAGTCTAGGACTTGGGAGCTTTCCCTAAGGACCTTATGTATTGAGAATAAAACAGAGCTCCTTCTTTAAAACCAGGAATATGCTAGGGAGAGTTGATAATGATCTGGGGCCAGGGCCTTTGTGGTGGGCTTGCTTCAGATCCTGAGATTGCAACTCTTTCTACCACATGGAGCTATGATTATCCGTCCCAAATGCACTGCGCGCTTAGTCGGTAATGTTCTTGAGGTACTCTGTGTTCCCCTTATGCAGCATTGTATGAAATGCCTCCTCCTGAGTTTGCCCTATCATATGGTAGTTTCTGTTGACTTCATAGAAGTCTCTTATTTTCTTCCATTTCCCCACTGGAAGATGCTATTCTTTTTTTTTTTTTTTTTTTTAAAAATTTTTTTTTTTTTTTTTCAACATTTTTTATTGCAGGCCAGAAGAGGGCCCCAGATCTCAGTACAGATGGTTGTGAGCCACCATGTGGTTGCTGGGAATTGAACTCAGGACCTCTGGAAGAGCTGCCAGTGCTCTTAACCTCTGAGCCATCTCTCCAGCCCTGATGCTATTAAGAAGTTTACTTGGCATGAGGCATAGCTCATGCAAGACCTCCCCGCCCCAGCCTTTATTTTATTTTATTTTATTTTATTTTATTTTATTTTATTTTATTTTATTTTATTTTATTTTGTTTTATTTTTTGCCTTTTACTTTTCCTATCCTTTTCATCCCCTGGCACCTCTACCTCAGGACCCTGTCACTGAAGAATGACCTGCTGTTTCAGGTTAGTGGGGTACTTAAGGAATAAATCTGGAATTATCTTTGCTGTGTAAGTCTCCCATCTGCCTAAGTGGCTAGACTTGCAATCTCCTAATCCTATTTAAATGTTCAAAGTGTAACTGGAGCCTGAACCTAAAAGAAACTTAAGGATGACAGAACATGTGGAATGCAAAATCTGTTCCAGACTTGCTTCTCTTTGAGCATTAGCCAGAGATGGATGCATGCTATCATTAGAGAAATTTTTCTTTATTAATCTCTTAAGTGTATGGAAGGCATATTATTTTTTGAACAGCTGCACCTCCAGCTATTTAGAAAAATATTTCTGAGAAAAACTGTCCTATGTTGACTCAGGTGGCCTTGATCCCAGTCTGTTGGTCCCCAGGGAAATGACCTTGGCGTCCATGATTGAACATTATAAATTCTTAAGTGACTACCACCTCAGAGTTTTAAAATTACCCATTTGTGTCATGTAGTTGACTATCCATTGCAGTCACAGGAAAAGGATTTGCATGTGGAGCATGAGTTCTGCCTTCAGACCAGAATAGGAGGAATAGTTTATTGTGTGCACTTCAGGGGGAAACAGGGTTGGCAATCAGCTGCTGGAGTCACTATTATGAAAAAGGACCTGATTGTTTCAGGGTGAGTGATTTTGTAATTTTTAGCATATTTTAATCCATATCATAAACACAGACCAGATTGATGGGTGTACAATTTGAGAAAGTTAGTTTGAGCCAATGAATATTGAATTTCCAATTAGACGACTCTCCTTTGCAGATATGTTCAGTCCTGCTTGACAGAATTAAGTCAGCTCAGAGGATTGAAAAACAGACCATTGCCTGTAACTTTGTGTCAGGTTACAGATCTCAGTAGCCAACACATGCGCATGGTCAAGAGCAATCAGTCTCTTATTAATTGTATTTCTTTAGCTAGCAACGATCCTACTCTTTTTTATGTCAACATAGCTAAGTTTTTACCTTAAAAATAAATTACTTTTATCATGCTAAAAAGACACTTAGTATTATTTTTAAAATTTCCTTTTCTTTAAATGCATTTCTTTTCTGATCCCCATTTGTTTCTGTTCTCCAATGTTTCTCGATCATTAATAGTTTCATTCCTTTTCTTGAAAGTGCTGTTGATTATTTAGTTACATTTAGAGCGATGTCTCCTGTAGGCTTGCCTCATGCTGTGTAAGTGAGAATTGCTTTGAACACCTAATCCTTCCTCTGCTGCCCTGTACTGGTAAGTTAGTCCTGCAACTCTTCCAGACTGTGTCTTGACTGGTCAGTGAGAGAGAATAATAGAGCAGTGAATGAGTGTCCTCCAATCTCTCTGGCTTTTATTGGAGACATACAAATGAAGAGTGACCTGGGCAAGAAGGAAATTCACTGACCCATTTTGAAGCTAGTATAATGACAGTGCAGAAAGGGAGGGGCAGGAAGGAGGGTGAAACATTTCCTGCTTTGGCAGTAGTTGAGATTAGCAATGTGGAAGGTAATCAATTTCAGATGCTCCAGTAATGTCCTGACTTGCATTTTTTGGGTTCCACAGTCCAGGGCAATCAAGAATCTAGATAAAGTACTGACTTTATCATGAAACCAAATTATTATAGTTACACTAGTTCAACCAATATAGGAGATCTGGGTAAAATAATGTGGCTCTGCCTAACAGGACTATTATTTTCCTGGTTTAAGGTGTTCAACCTGAGGGAAAAGGTGTGAGTAATCATTGGTGTGCTCTCATACAAATCTGTAGTTTCTGCAACACATGGCCCTAAATCCTGCTTCAACTTTTCAAAATAGTTCTTTGAGAGTATAACTACATCATGTCCACAGTCTCTTTCCTGACTGCAAGCTCTACCATTGTCCCTCGTTTTCTAATTTCTGTCCTGTTTTTGCTTTAAAAATAGTTAAATAATAGCAACAGTTGCTTTTTGAATGTGACCTATGTTTGTCTGTAGGAGTTCCCAGTTTAGAAACTAAGGGTTGACTACATTGTAAATTGAATGTGTAATAGATTGTTCATACAAAACACTCCATGCCTTGCAAGAAGAATCAGTCTGGGAGACTGGGAGAATTTCTAATAAAGTACTAGGGACCTGTCTTCTGGGGTGGAAGTGAAGAGCAGGGAAGGCCTGTGCTGTCTGAGTCACTTGACCCAGTAGTGGAAGGTACTAATGTCCTGAGGCCTAGCTGGGTGGCCTAGGCTAATGTGGGACCCTGGAGAGGTTTAGGAATCCTGAGTACCAATAGAAGGTAGGTATAGAGAGCTGCGAGGGAGACCAGAAGCCATAGCATCGTGAGTGTGGGGTCACCGTCTTCACTGTCACAGAGCAGGAACAGTTCTTCCAAGCTGCAGAGGTTTCTGAATTGTGTGTGGTTTTGGGTAGGTGAATAGGGCAGATTCCACATCTTTTGACATAATCCACATGGCAGGAAATTGACATTTAACTATTCTCTTACAGTGTTTTCTGTGTGGGCATCCGTGGGACTAGGTTTGCCTGAAACCAGAGAAGGACATTATAGTTTGCAGAGCCATAGCAGGAGATCACCTCCATTTGCAGAGAGAACTCTGGAACATGGGACCTCTCTGTTTTGAAGAAATAGCAGTAGCTAGAGGGTTTGAAACATGACAGTTTAATGGTCACTTGGAGTCAGGTTTGTGGAAGTTGTGATGTCTGTGTCTATTTAGTTTCTATACACATAGAATCATAGGGAGCTGGGTAATATTTGTCAAGATCACATTTTTCCTGGCTGAGTTTCCTTTGGTCTTTTGATTAAAAGAGGAGTATTTTTTCTGTTTTGTTCTTGGCTTTTTCTCTCTGTCTGATCTGTTCTTTCATAGATATTGCACACACTCTTGATTGGCGTAGCTCTGTGTTAATTTAGAAGTCACATTATGTCAGTGTGTGTGCTATCTGTATCTGTACGTCTTTCTGTATGCTTGAATATGTATTGCTCCCATTGGGTAATAAATAAAACTGCATTGGCTTATGGCAGGAGCCAGGTGGGAAAATCCAAGAGAGATAGGAGAGGAGAAAGGAGAGTGGGGAAGATGCCAAACTGCCATCCTAGGAGCAACAATGTAATGGGATGCAGGTAAAGCCATGGAAGATCTGGTAATACATAGATTAATAGTTATGGGATGAGTCAAGCTATAAGAACTAGCTAGCAAGAGGCCTGCCTTAGGCCATACAGGTAGTAATTAATATTAAGCCTCTGAGTGATTATTTTATAAGCAACTGTGGAACTGTGGAGCTGGGTGAGACAGGAGAAACTTATGGCTAAAATTCTGAGTTTTTCCACTTTGCATGTAGCTTTGGAATTAAATATCATGTTATAAAATTTTGGGACTATTCTTTGGATTGTATTCAATTCATGCTGCAAATTTACCAGAGCCAACATCGTAATATTGATGCATAATGTTCCCAAGTATCATTTATTTACTTCTTTATATTATTTAGGTTTTGTTGTTGTTGTTGTTAAATTATGAAATGTAGACAAATTTTGAAATGGTCTTATTAAATAAAAAACACAGAGCCAAATATAGGGGTGAAAGCCTTAGGGAGATCAGGGGAATAGGGAAAGCCACCAGCCAACCTTACCTCAGCAACTCTGCAGCTTCCAAATGCGAGTTACTTCCTGTCTACCCACGCACATATGCCTTGCTGTTCTGCCATCTGATTTGCACTCTGTCTAACTACATCATTTCCTCATCCTGCCCAGCCCTGTCACTTCCTGTCTGTATGTACAGACCTCCAGAAATCCATAGTTAACTAGTTTTGCATTTAAGGCATGTGCTACCACACCTGGCTGTTTCCAGTGTGACCTTGAACACAGAGATCATACCTGCCAAGTGACAGGATTAAAGGCGTGTGCTAATACTGCATGACTTCTTTGTTTACTTATAATGGCTGTTCCCATTCCTCTGATCTCTAGGCAAGCCTTATTTATTAAAGCACAAATAAAATATCACCACATTTCAGCACAATGAAAGACTTTTAGTTTGTTGGATTACAAAGTACTAAGGGGCTTAGCAGGTGACTTAGCACATATTCTTCTTGGGGGTTTCCTGAGTTCATATACCAACACTCAGTTGGAAGGCCCCTAACCACTTGTTACTCCATATACTGGATATCTGACCCCCACTTCTCTGCTCTGTCACCTGTACACACTGAAATCATTTTCTCTCCCACACAAACATACACATAAAAATGGGAATAAACTTGTTTTTGAAAGTGTGTGTGACTTACAAAGCACAAATTGATGTGGGAAGGCTCTTCCATTGAGGTTGTAATATCCCTAATCAAGTGGGACTCAGATGGATAAGAGAGCTAGCTAAGTATGAGACAGTGACCAAGCAAGAGAGAAAGGCAGTAAGCAGTTTCCCTGTGCTTTTTGCTTTCAATTGTTTGCTTAAATTTCTATCCTAAGCTCTCAAAATGATGGACTGTGATCTGGCAATATCAGCCAAATAAACCTGTTCATTACCTGAGATGGTTTTGGTTAGAGAATTTAATCACAGCAAGAAACAAGCAAGTTAGAACAAAATGTGGTATACCAGAAGTAATTTTCTTAATGCAAAGGACCTTGGATTGATGACTTTTGGAGGAATATTGAAGATATTAGTACTTTAGATGGCAAAATCCATAGAAAGTTGTACACATAGCTTAATTGGCTATTCTTGTAGGTTTGGGAAGATGGGAGTGTTGAGAGTAATGCACACAGTGGAGCTTGAGGTCATAGGAATTCAGTGGGAACTAGACTCCATGAAAAATTTAGCTAGAGGTCATTTGTATAATATTTTGGCTCAAAATCGTTCTTACTTTCTCCATTCCATTAGAAATTGAGTAAGTCCTAAATAAAAAGTAGTGAGCTGATTTCTTAGACAATATATTAATTCTGTTGCTTGCTTATTACTGATGACTCATTCAGGTTCTACAGTGAAAAACAAGTGGGGCATAAAGAAATGAAAAGTCTGTGTTTTGTAGAGAAAAACAGCACTATGTAGTTTCAGATGGCAGTCCACTGGTGAAGCCAGCAGGAACTTTCAAGAAGACTGTTACTGTTAAAGAGAACTCCCTTGCTCTCTACAGTAGAAGCCTATCAGGGTGCCCTATGTGTAGGACTCCATCAGCTAAACCTTCAGTTTATGGATGGATTGAGCAAAGTGACTTCTACTCCCAGGATGCAACTTTACACAGAGCCTGCTGTAACTCTGGTCGAAGCATGGCAGGGTCCATGACAACTTAGAAGCCAAATTTGGCGGGAGTCACCCATGTTGTACTGGTTCTGGAACCAGGAAAGATGCACAATTTAAAGGTCATAGATTCTTTCTCTGTGGTATCTGTTCAGCACTGTTGCACCCATCTATGTTTGGCAGAGTCAGAAACTGTGAGGAGGCTATAAGTGTTCATTGCATAAAGTTGTGAAGATGAAGCTGGGTTGCATTTGGGACCATAGGATGTGGTGATTTTTTAATTGTGCTGAAATGTTATTTTATTTGTATGTTAATAAATAAAGTTTGCCTGGAGATCAGAGGTCATTAGTGAGCCAGGGACAGAATTCAGGTGGTGGTAGCCCACGCCTGTAGCTAGAGTTTTCTTGCCTGACCCACAGTCAGGACAAATCTCTCACCCGCCAGTCCCACAGCCGCTCAGACCCAACCAAGTAAACACAGAGACTTATATTGTTTACAAACTGTATGGCCGTGGCAGGCTTCTTGCTAACTGTCCTTATATCTTAAATTAATCCATTTCTATAAATCTATACCTTGCCACATGGCTTGTGGCTTACCGGCATCTTCACATGCTGTTTGTCATGGTGGCGGCTGGCAGTGTCTCCTCAGCCTTCCACTTCCCAGAATTCTCTCCTCCTTGTCCCGCCTATACTTCTTCCTGCCTGACCACTGGCCAATCAGTGTTTTATTTTTTGTCCAATAAGCAACATGTTTGACATACAGACCATCCCACAGCACACGCCCTTAATCCAATCATATGGCAGGCAGAGTGTCTGTGTGGTCAAGGACACAGCCAAGTGTGGTGACCCAAACCTTTAATCCCAGTTCCAACCATAGAGACCTGGAGGTCTGTATAGACAGGCAGTGATGAGGAAGTCATGTGGTTGGGTTTAGAGCCAATGAGAAGGCAGAACAGAAAGGCAATAAAAAGACAAGCCACACAGGAAGAAGGTCTCTCTCTCTGAAGAAGCGACAGTGGCCAGGTGATAAGATAAGATGGTCTTGGCTCTTCGCTAGTGCTCTGATCTCTTGGACTTTTAACTCTGTATTTGGCTCTGTGTTTCTTATTTAATAAGACTGTTTAGAATTTCCTTTACAATAGGTTGTTGAAATACCCAAGCTATGGGACATCTGCCATGGGGAGCTGCATACATGGAGTAGAAGTAGCACTGGAGAGACATGTATGAAAAGTTGCAGGGTTAAAGCTATCTAAGCCCTTTGAGAATGAAGCCCCATGTATCTTAGATAGAGCTACAGGATTTGGTTTTTTGCCCTGCTGAGTTTTAGTCTTGCCTTGGTCCAACCTTGCCTCTCTGTACCTATATTCCTCTGTTTTCTTTTATAAAATTTATTCTTCTCTCACACAATACATCCCAAATGCAGTTTTCCCTCCCCCACTCCTTCCCTGTTCTCCTCTCCCCTAGATCCCCTCCTCTTCCATATCTCTCCAGTAAAGGGCAGATCTCCCATGGACTATCAACCAAACATGACACAACAAGTTACAATAAGACTAGGCAGAAACCCTCATATCAAGGCTGGATGAGGCAACCCAGTAGGAGGAAAAGTTCCCAAGATCAGGAATAGTGTTAGGGGGTACTGGAAGTATGGAGGCGGTCCATGGGTAGGCATCCTACATGGATATCAGATGGCTGGTATGGCTTCTGGTCCAAAAGGGAGTCTTGGCCTGAGTTTGTCTATGTGTTCTTCTGGCTTATATGGCCTGTACTTGAACAGAGGATGTCCAAGTTGGTGGTGGCAGAGGGGTTGGTGGGGGATTGTGTCTATGGGAACAAAAAGAATTAGGAAGTTCCATGGGCTGGTGTCCTACCTGTTCTTCTGGCTTGTGTGGCCTGCACATGAGCATGGGCTGACTACCTGAGTTTTGTACTGGAACCTGGCCACATTCTTCTTTCTGAATGAGAATATATCCTGTGCCATTACATGTTGCAAAGGTTTAATTTGTTTCTTGATTTTAGAATATTTTACATTCAAGAGATTGGCTGTTGAGCCTGGAATGTAGGTTTTTGTACATGTCAAGCATATGCTGTTTTGCTGAGCTTCACCCACATCTTGAATTTTAAATCTGGCAGAGTATATCATTCTTTTTCTAGAATGGCAGTAATCATGACATTAAAACTGCCTGAGCCTTCTGAATCATTCAGTTGCAGGTGTGTGTGGAAATTCCCATAAACACTTGTGAGTTCTTTCAATTTATTTTTATTCAATTTATTTTTATAGGTGAGATATAGGGTCTTACTAATATTTAACTGTATCCTGAAATTCACTGCATAGGCCAGGCTGTCATACAACTCAATCAAATACACCTGCCTTTGCCTTGTGACTGCTGTGATTAAAGACATGAGCCAATACACACAGCTTGCCCATCATTTTTGTAGTTAGTGATTATTCATTCAATTTCTCTGATGTGTACTCCGATCTCTTGCCTCTCTATGTCTCTTAATAGGCATTTCTCCTGCAATGCTGTATCCTAGACAAAGTGTGAACAAATGATAGAGGTGAACCTCATTGTTCAGGTTTTTTTTCTAAAATGAATTGATTAGAACTTCTGTGTTATTGAATAAGTGTGGGGAGCCCCAGAATTATTTGAATATATTGTCAAAGAAGTATACATCACCATGCTGTCAGTATCACACTTTCTGTTGTACACATGTATGGGATATTTTAGACTGCAGTGACCTATGATGATGTGCATATCGACTTCACTTGGGAGGAGTGGACTTTGCTGGATCCTTCTCAGAAGAATCTCTACAAAAATGTGATGCTGGAGACCTACAGGAACCTCACTGCTATAGGTAAGACTGAGTTTTCCATCACATTTTAAAATAATGGGGAAACAGTTTCTTAGTTATTGATAAAGTTCTGTAATTTCGATTGAGAAAGAAGAAGAAGAATGAGTTGAATAAATCTGGCATGGCTCTAAGGTTCACTGAAGATAGTAACTTAAATTTTGCAGTTTCCCATATAATATCATTCATTTTCTGGTACTGTATTTTAGGCTACAGTTGGGAAGACTATAATATTGAAGAACATTATCAAAGTTCTGGAGGACATGCAAGGTAATTTCATGTGCAAGCTGATACAAATGTGCCTATGGAGAAATTGTAATGTATCCTGGAAGTTTAAAACAAAAGTAACAGTGTAAATAAGTACAGTTTAAAGTGTACTGATGATTGTTATATTCTCACAAGACCAACCACCTCAATGTCACGTAACTGATACGTGTTTGCAAGGCATTGCTCTAAGAAAGAACACAGGGAAACAATGCCTTATCTGATATCCCCATTTGAATTGCAGCTTCATGATAGCTATGCTATAGAACAGCCAATCTGTTTAATTTCATGTCACTCAGATATTGCATAAAGAATTCGTGTTGGATAGGTGAGATGTATATATCCAAAACCTTCTAGTAAGCAAATAATTCAGAGTAAACTAGTGCTACTCTTTTA
>CABHPR010139231.1:22347-36634 GCA_902168415.1 Peromyscus melanophrys | reverse complement strand
CACACACACACACACACACACACACACACACACACACACACACACACGAGAGGCAGGGAGACATACACACATACCAGGCTCTGGGGGAAGGGACTCAGGCAAATTATTTTGGAATCTATTCCCTTGTGGGATTAACTGCCAATTAACTCTGATGAAGTGCGCCTATCAAGAACCAAGGAGTGTGTGTAGATTCGTGGCATATGACAAAGGTGAGCCATATGCAGAGTGGCAGTTCCTGTCTTCAGGTTAGCAATTCACGACCCAAGTGATTTTGAACCTGACCCACCGTGTTTTCAACATTAGAAAGGTATTTAAAGAGGTGACTCATGTCAAGAGCATTTCAGGCACCATGTGCTTTGCACCTAATATAGTGCAGCTCATTCCTCACATAGCCCTGTAATGGCTTAATTCATCAAGGGCTCATTTCTGCACTGCAAGGAGCTAGCCCCTGGTTCCATGAAGTCTACCAGAGACATGAACTCATTTATTTATTTACTCTAACTTTCAGTAAACACGTTGGAGCTCTTACCATGGGTTAGGTTGTAGGCTAGGGGCTCTGAGCACAGTGTTGACAGATGAGTTCTGTGTTCTCTTGGTGTCTTGGAGAAAGGCTGGAGACTTGACAGAAACCTGAGATGGATTCAGCGAGACTTCCTAGCGCGACTTGTCAGGACAGGGCCTGTTTGTGGCGGGCACTGAGCAGACTGGCCTCGGAGCTGGAGCTCTAGGGTTGTGCGTCAACAGTATAGCTGACAAAGACCATGCTGCGGGAAGCTGCTCCTGAAGGACGGTGTCTTGTGCTGTTTTTGTCACTTGCTTTGGGTTCTGTCACTTGCTTTGCTGTGAGCTGGGTTAACTAGGTGACCTGACCATGTGACAGTGAAGAATGGCTCTGCCCTCCTGCTGCTTCTCCATTTCCCAGCATGCTTAGCTGCCACCCCCTTGGAGCACTGTTTAACTGTATCTCATTTGGCTGTATCAAATCTATCAAGTCTCTGCCGGTATAACTGAAAGGCCACTTGCTGACATGTAGCCAGTTTGGCATGGCTATTGCAAAGACTTTATTACGGGGAGGACTGACATACACCTTTCAAGTGGTATCTAGTCACCCTGATGAGAAGGCAGGACACTGTGCTTCCTCTCCATCTGTTTCCTCCTTCTCCCAGCTTCCATTCTAACGCAGTACATCTCTAACGCAGCCACATGTGCAGGTCAGACCCCGCCTTTTCATCCCTTGACCCCGTCCTCCTTCAATCTTTAAAAATGCCTATCTCATAGGGAGTTTCCTTGTACTGACCAAGCTTCATTCCCCTCAAAATGCTCTATCTCACTACCCGACATTCTCACAGACCGTAAGTTTGAGTCCAAGTCTTCTTTGTCTTAATCAACTTTATTGAATTATAACATGTATAAAGATGTGTCTGTTTAAGTATATAGGATGGTGAATTTTGATAGACTTACACACAATTATACTAAACATCTTCATTAGCCTCCAAATCATTACCGTTCACTTTATATAAATGGAACGAGGCAAGCCTGCTTTTAGCACACCTGAGCATTCCTAAAATCGGATGTGTCTTACTGTGAGTAGTTATGGCCATGTTTCTTTTTTCCCCTGTATGCTGTAAGCACTCAGATAGTATGTCTTATAATAGATATCACCTTACAATCAATATCTGATTTATACACACACACATCTGTCATATACAGGTTTGTTCTTGTATGCTGACGGCTGGGTTTCTAGCCAGTCAGAGTTGGAGAGGTAGCCCTGGGAAGCTGATATCCTTCCTGCAGTGAAGGTTACCATAGCTCCTGTGGCTGGAAATCGGTAGGAGCTAAATACCACAGAGAACAGAGATAGTGGGTTTCAGAGTTGTTTAAAACTATGGTCTGTGCTGTGACCGAGCATAGGAACTCTGGGACAGCACTTTTCCAAGTTTGTTCTATCACTAAGGTCCTGGTGAAAGAGAGGAGAAAGCGATGTAGTATCATTGAAATTTGGGAAATGAGTTCATCACAGTGCCTCAAGCCTGCAACGCTGGCTGCCTGGGAGGCTGAGGCAAGGAGACTGCAGGCTCAAGGCCCATCTGAGGCAGAGTAAACTCAAAACGAGCCCGGCGACTATCAAAACCTTCCCCTAAAATAAAAACAAACAAGAGGGGCTGGGGGATGTAGCTCAGTAACTGGGCGTTGCCAGGCATGTATGAGGCCTTTGGTTCCATTTCCAGCACCAAAGAGGAGGAGGGGGAAGAGGAGTTTGAGAAATGGTTTTTATGACTATCTCCCACTTAGAGATTCCTAGTCTTTTGAAATCACAACACTATTCTGACAAGAACTTTCTAGCTTTGAGGTTTGACCTGGTGCTCTGGGGGCCATTCACTGAAGATTTACAGTTCACAGGTGTGAAAGGCTGGTCTCTGGAGTAAGCAAAAATGAGAAGAATGCAAAAGGTAGGATCGTGTATTTCATCTGGTTTGAGCAGAACCCTGGAATGGGTCAGATGAGGCTGCTCTTCATGGGTCATGGGCTACACAAGTACTTTCTCTCCCGAACCTCTTTATAGTATGATGAGACATGTGTGCAGCATCCTTTCATAAGCAGAAAGTAAAGCAACACAAAAATATGAATATGCTAATCCTGAGGTGCCGTTTCCCTTGTGGTAGATAATTGACATTGACTAAGGAGAACTTCATGCCCCACCCACCTTCCTCAGAGCTGAGGCCACCCATGGGGAGAGAGCCAGACACCTTTAGCCAACTGCAGGTCCCGCAACACTGGGCTCACTAAAACAGGGAGGAGCCCCCTGCAAAAGTCACCCTGATCATCAGGCCGATGGCAGAGTCCTTCCTGTCACCGAACTGGTCCCGAGCACACGGAGGGGAGAGGAAATCAGAGGAGGCCTGGTGGGAATCAGGCAGCACCAAGAACAGTGTGCAGACCGCACTCCCCCTTTTCAATATCCCTTGAAAATTTATCATATGGTATGTTGACTATTTTCTTGGTGTTCATTTCTGTGATTTCAGTGCATACACATTGCACTACCACCCCCATCAAGACTCAGAGTAATTGTGTCATGCCTCAGAATTCCTCACGCTGCCCTGGCACAGCCACACCTGCCCCCAGCCCACAAGCCCTGGCATCTACTGATAAGCTGTCCCGATAGCTCCGACTTTTTGAGAACACTTTTTCCTTTTGATATTCCCCCAAGTCCCCTGTACTTAATTTTCCAATATTTATGTATATACCTCAACCCCCCCAGCACCAACAGACTTTTCTATTTTTTATTGTATTTTTAATTTTTCTTTTTTATCTGAATAGAGTTTCCCTTCCCTCTACTCCTCCCAGTTGCTCCTCATCTCCTCGCTCATCTGGATCTACTCCCTTTCTGTCTCTCATTAGAAAAGAACAGGTTTCTGGGAGATAACAACAAAACATGACAAATTAAAAAAAAAAAAGATAAAATGAAAACCATCGTACCGAAGTTAGACAAGGCAAGCCAACAGAAGAATAAAAGAGCCCCAAGAGAAGGCACAAGAATCAGAGACCCACTTGTTTACACATTCAGGAGTCCCGAAAAAGTACTAAACTGAAAGCTCTAGTATTTATGCAGAGGAACCTGGTGCAGACCCATGTAGACCCTGTGCTCGCTGCTCCAGTCTCTGTGAGCTCACTTAAGCTTTGCTCGCTTGTTTTAGAGGGCCTTGTTGTCAGCAGACTTTGCTATGGCGGCGCTTTATCATTTACTGTTGCTAACACGGCTTAGCACCTGTTGGGTACCAGGCACTTGTGCTAAGCTCTCAATACGCATCATCACAATTTAACTTCATCGTGACCTCGCGCTGTATGCACGCCATTATTATCTCCCTTTTACAATACAGAAACTGATGACAGATATGAAGTGAAGCTGACCAGTACTAAACCCCGGCACAAAGGCAGCTCCATGTGAGCAGCAATCCTTGAACACAGTTGGCAATGAAAGGGAGAGTGGGTTATAACTGGGAATTGGTGCGTTGAGGGAGCATGACAGCAGTGACATTCGGGACCCTATGTTTTCCCGAAGTTCTTCGCAAATAAATATGAGTAGAGCCGGAGACTCGCCCGTGTCTCCTGATTTCTCAGCGGCAGCCTCTACCTACCTGAATTTTTCTACCTGCTACATATGGTCGTCCCAGGTGTCACCTGCCTGCTGTTTTTAGGCACTGGAATGATTTAATCTCTTTGCACATTTAGCAAAACCCACCATCTGTATTACCGCTTAGAACACTTCTGAGACCCAAGAAAGGGGCTCCACCACCTTGTGGTTTCTGCCTGACCTCAGCTCCCTTGGGTGCTTTTTGACCTCATTTTTGCTCCTCAGTTGCTTGCAACAGCAGCTGAATAAGTTTCTATGACAAAGCCACCTGGTCTCTGTGTGGTGACAGCAGGTGTGTTCTCGCTGATATGGGGAGTGATTGCCACCACGCTTAACAATGCAGGGAGAAAGTCCAGCCCTAAGAGACCCAGGGTGGTGACAGTTGTGATGGGGAAGAGAGAGTGGCAGAGAAAAGAGAAAATGCCAAGTTAATGAAGAATCAGTGGTACTTGGGAGGTTAACCAGATACTTGCTTTCTGTGCATGGTTTTAAAATTTTAACTAGTTTTTTTTTTTTTTTAACTATTCAGAGATGTGAAGTTTGTGACCTTTCTTCCTCCCATCAACTCATAGCTCCTAAGGGTTCTGGAATGGAGCTTCAAAGCCAGCACAAGCTGGGAAGTCACATACTTGAATTATGGGCCATAGATCATTTGGAAGAAAACCATACAAGCCAGATAATCAGGGCACCAAGAACCATTTTGGGGTGGCACCTAATTCACAAAGGGGTGAGAGAGGGTGTGTAATTTTGAGTAGAAAGTGTTGAGTCACTTCAACAACAATCACAGCTAATATTTATTGAGCATTCAGCGCAAGCCAGTCAATGCACTAAGAGTTAATGGATATGAATCATTGCATTTATATCTCACAACAGCCCTCTGAGGTAGGTACTACTATTATCTTCAATTTGCTGATGGAGAATTGAAGGCCCCGAGGTTTAAGTGACTCAGTCAAAGTACACAACCATTGAAGGAGCAGACTCAGGGTTTGGATTCTTAATTTCTCAAAACCTCTACTACCTGTCTTCATTCAGAAATATTATTAAATAGAATGAGGAGGAAAAGAGATAAACTTTGGCAACTCATAATCCTTTTGAAGGCTTGTCCAATTCCTTTGGCTTGGCTGCATTGGACTAAGAACCAGGGGGATTTTTTTTTTCATAAGGAGCCCACCAGAGCTCCCCATCTGCATGGAATAATTGCATGCTGTAAAAGCCTACAGCCACTTCTCAAGTTTTCTTTTTACACAATCAGCTTGGGAGGGATTTAGATGTGTAGGCACAATGGGCTAATTTTTCTCTCTCTTGGGCTGGCAGCATGAGGTGTGACTATTGGTTCCACCCTAACATACTTGCTGGCACAACAGGCATCAGGTCTCTTCGAGCCAACAAAGAGATCTTGATGAGCTTGTTTGGTGGATGAGCCTGGGCGAGCAGAACAGACTCTGGGCTTAAAAAGCTTGTGGGTAGGAAGTAAAATGAACTCCTTCAGCGTGCCAGGCTATGAAGGAGGCCAATGAAAGAGGTGTTTTACAAAATGGTACCCTACAACAACAGATTATTTTCCCTGCTCAGGGGAGTACTTAGAGTTAGTATTACTCCGGTCTGGGTTCACCATAGACTCATGTTTAATAACAATGCCTGTTCCGCTTTCCTTCAAGGGCTATAACTCCTGTGTTTTGCAGAATGCCTCATGTATGGCAGGGCACAATAAACAGCCAATAGTGATACTTACTATGATAACAATCTTCCAATGCCTTTCATCTAAGGCTCTCAGAGTGCTTTGCAAACATTAATTAGTTAGGTGTCAAGGTGGCTCTAGGATTTTATAATACATTTTCCCATTTTACAGAATTTTAAATTGAGACCCAGCCAGCTTAAGTGGCTTGCCCAAAGTCATACTGTGCGTTTAAATTAATGATAATGATGGTGCTTTGCATTTCCCTGGCAGATGTTTTCCATGGTGATACAGCATGTTGCAAAGATAATTTCACAGTGTCTTAGAGAAGGGATGAGGGGAGCAAATATTATTGAATGTTGGCTCAGTTGGATAAACTGAGGCAGAAAGGGCAAATAACTCCAGGGGATTTGACTGATATTGCAAGTGCACTCTCAGAGTGCACCATCCATGCCTTAACTGGAAGGCATGCTGGTTTCATACTTACAGGAAAGCTAGTTATATTTTTACAAGCAGAAACAAGTTGTAGAATGACACTGTATTAACATCCAGGAATAGGCTTGCTCATATCCCCATCAAGAGACAAGAGGCATGAGATGAACTCTTCAAAGGAAGAAATGAATGAATGGGACGATAGTGGTGGGCTGCCGGCTCCTCTCTTTGGGAAACATGTTTATTAACCCGACTTCTCTCTGAAAGCATGAGCCCACAAGGACTTGAGTCTGCGCTTCAGCCCTGATGACAGGCCTAGGTCCAGGGCAGCTTGGTGACTAGGCACAGACCCATCACTGTCTCCTTTGCCCCACGTTCCAAGTCCCCACGAAGAGATTCAAGGACATCCACTATCTTAACGTCTTCCTATTTTCTGCTCTCAATCCCCCTTGTGGAGAAGCACTCTGTGAATCTTGTATGGTGTACCCCACTGGCAACTGTGCATGCACTTTCCTTAGCAACATGGGGAAGATGAAAACCTTAACAGAAGTATGCAAAGCTTCTGATAGGGGCCCTGCCTTCTTCCAGGCAACATTTCCTTAGTGAATGATGACCCTCTTCTGAAAGGCAAGACAGACATTTATAGGAAAGGGGAGAGAAGAGGTTTCTAGGTGCTAGGAATTCAAGGGCGATTGGCCAACCCAGGGACAGACATCTTTTCTCTTAACAAGTCAGGTTTGAATAAAGTTTGTTCTCCGCCCTACTCTACCTTTGCAGGCCTGTGGATTCTGATTGATTGAGGAGACCTAGAGAGGAGTGAGCACCCATCCCTTTTCTGGAATGTGTTCACCTACAGAAAGCATAACAGCAATAAAAAAAAAAAAAAACTTCAGCGAAGAAACCACGCCAACTTCCCGCTCTCATTTTTGAATATTCACACACAACCCTACCACATGGGTGGCTTAAAGGTGCAGTGAACTCCAAGAGACTGAACTCTCCGAAGAAAAGCACATTGCAAGCCTTTCTGTGTGAGGAGGGAGCCCAGTGCCGCCGAATGCTCCCACCCACTGCTACTCTTCAGAGCAGTCTTGGGACCCTGCTGCCAGCATTAAAGCTTGCTTTAGGCAGGACTTCAAAGAATGAGTCTTTGATTGCCTAAGTATGCCAACAATCTAAGCCATAGCTTTGTGTCCATTCTGGTCCTGAGAGTCCAGGGATGACAATGCAAACAACCCCTCTAGACTCACAGGACTTCGCCCTCCTCCTGAGGTGTGCTCCTGCACAGCAGCCCAGATCAAGTCCTCGGGGTGTGCTATCAGGGATAGACAGAGGAACATGGGGAACTTTAATCAGTAATCCAAAAGTACATACACATTTGACTGGGTCTGTACTGTAGCCCTTGCCCAGTAGGCATTTTGTGTGTTCTCTTCACTTTGTAGAGACACATTGGCAGTGTTCCTATACACATCTATTCTATTATATATCGTAGCCTTTGCCATCCATCAGTCCACTCACAGAGACAATTCCCTCTTGCGTGATTTTGGGTGTCAAGTATCTCTTATAGCTTCGAACATATTATGAATGATTATCATCGCAATGGCACTTTATGACAAGGGATGGGAAGACAGACTTAGGTAAAATTCAATCAACACCTGATGTAGGGAAACTTCTCCGAAATCTCAAAAGCAACCTGTAGTTGAATTTATTTTCTTTATTCCTCACCCCCAGGGCATTTCCCATACACTGGTCTGGTTCCTTAGCCGCAGATGTGAAAGACCAGAAAAGGATTATCTACAAGCACTTAAACTCCCTTAGGACAAAAACTAAAGAGAATCCAGTAAGTGTTAGAAGTTCTGAGATGAACTGTCGGATGGATTAGATAGGCTCGGAGTTCCCATTGTGTCTCAGTAAACTGACTTCTGGGGAATCATCTCTTGCACTCTGCTGGAAGTCTGTCTACATGAAGGAAGTCTGTTTCCTAGCTCTCAGAATACACATAACCAACTTCCAAATTGCACATGGTAATAGTAAGCAACTTTTCTCTTACCCCATCCATGTGGATCCTGACACTGGGCACCAGCCGGAAAGGGCTGGCCTGTAGACTTCTGGGGCTGGTCTTGGTTTTCCTGTTGTCTTGCAAGGTCAGTATGCGAGGCCTGCGAAAGGAGCCCCCTTTCCAGGAGTTCTGTCCGGAGCGCACACCATCCAGCAGACGGACCAGCAACAGGTTGGCTGGCAGAGCCTCGATGCTGCAGAACACCAGGGTCCTGCATTCCGGGCACCTCAGCTCCTTGTGGGCCTTGAAAATCCTCTGTAGACATGGTTTACAGAAGGTGTGCTGGCAGGGCAGGACTTTGGCTGTGACATCGAGCTTTTCAAAGCACACAGGGCACTCCAGGAGATCAAGTAACGTCAAATCATCCATTTTATTTTAAAACTCCAGTCCCGAGCTGGAGAAGCAGGATTCACATTGTAGGGGCAGCTGAGCTGAGCGGGTAGAGCCAGTCTTTTGGGAGCATCAGAATTCCCTGCCTGTTTGAAGGAAGGAGGAAAAAAAAATGTGACTGCCCCAAGAGGTGTGTCCCACCTACATGGAGGCAGTGTCTTGAGAGGCAGCTGCAAGTACTTTGTTCCGGGAGCTTCAAGTGACTCATTCTGATTCAGTCTTGCAGGTTAGAAGACTTGTGCCTGTTGCAGGGATCAGAGGGAGTTAGTTCTGCACAGTGACTGAATGCTCATTGCCTCTGAGTGGAGGGCCCCAGCAAGGAGAGGAAAATGGCCAGCTGAGGCGGGAGCTACTTCTCTGCTGGAAGGACTGGAGGGGTGCTTTCTCCTGCCTGGAGCATAGCCAATCTTAACTTAGACTAAGGCCCTGACAATACAGTTTCTGTGAGGATATCCACCTACCTGCCCCCCCTCCCCCCAGATCGGCTTGTCTTCCTTCTATCTGCAGCACAGCAAATGAGCTTAGGGAAGTGTTTATGGACTCCCATGCAGATGTAGACTTCTCTCCCTCCAGTAGCTTTTCCTCCACTATTTTGTTCGAGCATTATACAAGAAAAATCCCTACTCCCCAATATTGTTTTGCCTTAACTCTGCCCCCCTGTCTCTCTCCCTTCTCCCCTCTCCTTCCCTCCATGCCTTCCTCCACCCCAGATTAGTGTAGCGCCAGAGACATTCTTCCTCCTACCAGGTGAAGTCCTGGGGCCTGTTTAGCTGCTTTGACAATTGTACTGGCCGGCTTTCAGCTGCAGCAGAAAGGAATTCAGGCTTGTGGTCACAGCCTACAGAAACCCAGAGGAAACAGCGTGAACAGGCAGGGATGTGTGTGTGTGTGTGTGTGTGTGTGTGTGTGTGTGTGTGTGTGTGTGGTCCGAAAACAACCCTGGCTTTAGAAACAGTTTCATTTCGGATGCCTGAGAACCAAGTTTCCGGTTTTGAGAGGTCTCCCGGGTACAATTCAGCCACGCCCAGGCTCCGGGGACCGCCGACACCCCGGGTGGGCTTGGCAGGAGGGCTGGTGGCCCCCAGCAGCTGGCAGAGCAGAAGTGAGGTGCTCTGAACAGAGATAGCGCACCTTGGGGCGGCGGTGCGGGGTCGGGGTGGGGGTGGGGGCCTCTTCTCCAAAGTTGTCCGCGCGCTGGAGAGGTGCATGGGACCACTAACCTTGTGCCTATAATTTCAGTTGCAATATGCTAGCCCCTTTCTGGGCTCAAAGGGGGCTGCTCCTTCTAACCGGCCAGCCTCTTTTCCTCCGAAGGGCTGGGCAGCCGAGCTGCCAAGCTTTGAAAACTTCCACAAAGTCCTTCCCGTTTCAAGGGATCATCTTACCCAAGGCTGTTAACACTGTCACTGCCAGCCGCTGCCCGCCACACACGAGGGGAGGGGGGGCGGTTTATCCATCCTTGATGTCACAGCAGCTAGACTAAGCAGCGAACAGTTTGTGGACCCACTTTCGCCATTTTCTCCCCCAATTTGAGCACCTTAAAGTTGCTTAGTAAGAAACATGCCAAGGGGTCATGCTTATTTTTAAACTTTTATGGGGATTTTCTGAGAAGGTCAAACATATTAATGATAGCTGTGGTTCAAAGATAAGGTAGCCTCTTGTAAAATACTGGTCTTAAAAGCGATAATCACTTCTTGAATGTTGAGACGAGAGAGGCTTCAGCAATCTTTGGCTCGGTTTCTTCCAATTTAAAAAAAAAAAGAGTGGGGTGTGCGTGCACATACTTTGAAAATTGGAGCACAGGAAGATCTTTTAAAAAGGCAAAAGGAATGATCCCAGATCTCCTCTGCTAGTTCCTGTAGTCATGCCAAACCCCTTAAATGATGCTAAAGCTCCATTTTTTAATTCATCAACAATGTGTTCATGTGAAGTTGCAAAGCAGTCCAATCGAACAAGTAGGTGATGACATTACGGAACAGCAGGGTGGCCCCCTGTGTGTGTGTCAGCTACTATTCTAAACACTTGACCTGCACTTAACTGCTTACCACTTTTACAGACTTGAGGACACCACTACAGTTTACCTTAGCCGCCCAGATGAGGACGCTGAGATGGACAGGGAGGCAGGTCATCCGACAGACCAGTGTCATCAGACGGAAGGCAGGTGGTCTGTGCTCTTAACTACCGTACCTCGGAGTGAGCAGGCTTTCAGAGAAGAGAGGGTTTGAGGACACCCGACCTCATCGGGGGATGTCAAGGATGGCAAGAAGTCAGGAGATAATGACCCAGATTGACCAATCAGCATACCTTGCAGATGAGGCAGCTGTGCCCAGAGAGATCAAGAGATTCTCTCAAGTTGCCTGGTGAGTGAGGGTAAAGCTGCAACTAGAAACTGGATCTTCTTCTTCTTTCTCTCTCCCTCCTCCTTTCTTCCTCCTCCCCCTCCTCCCCCTCCTCCTCCTTTCCCTCCTCTCCACCACCTCCTCCTTCTTTCCTCCTCCATCACCATAACCTCTTCCTTCTGGTATCTTCTGGCTGGGTGTGTGGTCCACGCCTGTAATCATTACTTTACTGGGAAAGCAGAGGCAGGAGGATCATGATTTTGAGGTCACCCTGGGCTGTATTATGAGAATCTGTCCCCCACTCTCAAATACAAATCAATTCCCCCCTTTTTTTCTTTTCTTTTTGTTCGCTATCCTCTCTCTGTCTATCTGTCTACTGAATCCTCTTACGTTTAAGCACAGGGATAACAATTCTTTGGGGGTGGGTGTGGAGCAGGGCATTGAACCTAGGGACTCATACTTGCTAGCAAGGACTTTACCACTGCCTGACAATAATTCTTTATCACAGGAAATCACTTAGACACAGCTCCTGGGGAAATCTTAAGAAGGAATCAAGAAGCCTTCAGGCATTTGTCTTTCTTGTGTTCTTCCACGTCAGTTCAAAAAAAAAAAAATCAAACGTGCATGAAGCTCAGAATGAAGGAGATGTCTGGAAGAAGGACGTGCAGTCTTCTATTCTGATCTCAGGCCGTAACGTCTCAGGACATTCCCACGCGTGTCCACTTCAGAGAACTCTTTTCCAAACCCCACTTTGAGCTCCAACAGCATCCCATCCCATTCACCTTTGCCCACGAGGGCAGTCTGAAGCTCTCTGCTGATTCTTCACCCTCCTTTCTGCTCAGCTCCTCTATGAACTGCCCTGCAGTCCCCTTGCCTTCTAGAAAGTACATGCCAACACTAGCACTTCTGTAGCAGAGTTTCACAGTGTTCCTTCCTTCTCTGATTCTTAAACACGTTCTATCTCCCTGACATACCTTCCCCTGCACCTGCATGCACACACGGGCTTGTACAAGAAACGTATATGTAAACATGGACTATGTAAAACAATAATAGAAATGCTATAGATAATCTCATGTGTGCCCGACACCAGTGAGAAAACTTGAAGCACATTGTCTCATCGGGTCTTCCAGCCACTCTGGGTGGGAGGTGATATAACATTTCCAGAGCTATAAAACGTATGACTTGAACCCGAGTTTTCATGTTACAAAATCCTGTACGTACCATGAGTCTATTCATGTATCTTTACTATATAAGTCCATACACTTTTACATACAAAGTCCACCACATGTATCCATCAGCAGATTTCCGGAGCAACCTGAGGAAGTCAGAATAAAGGAAACGGGGTGCTTTGACTCTCACCTTCTCTGGTGTTCCCCATTTCACAGCCCCTCCCTGTTTCTGCACAGTCAAGGGTCTCAAAATTTCTTTGGAGTCCACCATCCCTGAGACAATTCAATCACATCCACTGGGTTCTAAGAAGGCAGGGCAGACCAGTGAGTTACCCTTTTCTAGTGCGGTTGGCAGTTGGAAATTCAAAGCCACAGAGTGAGGATGGTAGGTTTTGGGGCACTGGAGCAGGACAGAGAAAGTTTACACTGACTGGGAGCGGGTGGTGGAGGTGGGATGGGGGTGGAGGGGGCTCTCAAATCACACCTGTAGGTGGTCCCTAACACTCCTCACAGAGACTTGTAGTCTCAAAAAGACCTTTTCATTTGAAGTGTTGGAAGACAGGGATGAATTTAGAAGGGGATTTTATTCTGGCTTTCCCAAGCACTACCTTGGCATCAAATCAGACAACTAGCTAGTTCCTAAAAAACAAACAAAGAGGTGAACTCTGCCTCCTTCCCAGACTCCAGGCCCCCTACACCACACTCACACCATCAGCATGCCTTACAAGGCGATCCCAGGCTATCCGCTTGTTTAATATCTGCACGGTACTTATGAGTTTATGCTGCTTGTATTTACATGTCAATGCATGCTAAAAGTAGGCAGATCTGATCGTTTGATTCCCCTACTCAACATCCTTCCTACTGGCCTTAGGCTGAAATCCAAGTCTTTCTTCTGGCCCGTAAGACCGTGTAGGATCTGGCTTATCTGCCTGAGCTTGTGCGGACATATCCTGTCTGTATTCCAGAGGAACTGCCATTCTCCCTTAACACACACTCTCTCTATCTCTCTGTCTCTCTGTCTCTCTCTGTGTCCCTGTCTCTGTCCCCGTCTCTGTCTCTCTGTCTGTCTGTCTGTCTGTCTCTCCTTCTCTCTCTCTCCCTATATTTCACATTCTCTGTGACTTTGAGCTTTAACTAAACGCCCCTTCTTCTTCTGGGAAATGATCTTGATTTCTGTGAGTGATGGGTTTGTCACCCTATCTTCCCTTTCGTAAGGGATTTCATATTGCAGCTTAGTACTTTAATCATCCATTCATGTCCAATGGTCCCAAATGGAGCAGAAGGGAAGGAAGCATTTACTTGTCCAAGTATGAGACTGGTATGTAGTTGATGCTCAATAAATGTATGAGAATGAACTTGTGACTGGGAGAACGAATGCATGAGAGAATGAATGAATGATGCTTTTAAAATGTTGTTTTTGGAGATCAGGCATAGTGCCCTGTGCTTGTAATCGCAGCCCTTGAGGGGCTGAAGCAGTAGATTGTGAGTTCAAGGCCAACTTGAAACACTGTAACAAAAAAAATCATATTTAGGCCATTGTACATCAAACCTGTATTGTATCAGACACATCTTTGGAGTCAAAATTGAATGCTCTAAGCCTACCTTTTACTTGAACTAAGAATTTGCACCAGATTCAGGTAGGTGCCACTTAGTGTCTTGTCTCAAGATCTTGCCATATACATACTTCTTCCTAGAACTTCCTAGATGTTCTCTGATGGTTCCATGTGGGTCACCTTTGGGAACCTAATCACACTCATAGAGTCCTGGTCCAGAAGTGGGAGTCTTCTTAGGTGATAGTAGCTAATAGAGACAGCTCTCATCTCTCTTCTCCTTTCATTGATCAAGGGTAATGTTCCTGAGATGAGCCCTGTGATCTGATCACTGTTCATGGACGGGGGCACCATACAAAATGCCTGTCTCTAACTTCTGCCCCTGAGTAAATTACCTTCAAGGAACCGGCTGTTCTCTCAGATTAAGAGAACTTCTTTCAATGTGAAGATTATATCACAAAAGAAGTACACTTGGTTTGGATGTAATTTTGGAATTATAATTTTAGTGATATGCCAAATAGCAATGTGTGTGTGTGTGTGTGTG
>CABHPR010139231.1:0-16150 GCA_902168415.1 Peromyscus melanophrys | reverse complement strand
TCTATCTATCTATCTATCTATCTATCTATCTATCTATCTATCTATCTTATCTACACAAATGTAATTTAAATAGAGCCACCATATAATGGGGGAGACAATGTCCCGAATTAGACATCATATGCTACCAAATAAAACCTCTGGTGACAGGAATGGGTTACATCTTGCTGTGGAATAATCCTTCTCTACACTGTGAATATGTATTGTCCTCTTTGTTTAATAAAAAGCTGATAGGCCGGTAGCCAGGCAGGAATTATTGGTGGGACAGCCAGACACATAGGACTCTGGGAGGAGGAAGGACGGAGTCAGGTGAGGCACCACCCACCCAACTGCCAAGGAAGCAGAAAGTAGGACCTATAGAAAATGAGGTAACAAGTCATGAGCCACGTGGCAAAGCATAGATAAGAAATATGGGTTAATTTAAGTGTAAGAGTTAGCTAGTAACAAACCTGAACTATCAAAGGAGCATTTATAAGTAATATTAAGCCTCTGTGTCGGTTATTTGGGAGCAGGCGGTCGGGACAGGAAAACTCCTCCTACATCTTTTTGAGTCATTGGCCAGATGGGTCCCATAGATGTCCCCAAACACTACAGGCTATTGACAATGCTATTGGTTGCCCTCCACAACTGACACCAAGACTCGGTTGCTGAGGACACACATACTTGTCTCTAAACATGAAGAAATCGATGTGGTGCTCAACTAGAAGCAACATCCCTATTGACCAGCACTGATAGTGCTAAAAGGTACTATATATACTACCAGAGGGGAAACATAATCATTAATAACATGCAGCTATGAACTCTGTAAGCTACAATAGTGACCTGGACCTGCTTGCAAGTTATACTCACTGATGCAATAGAGGCAGGCACAAAGGTTATGGAAGTAACCAATCCCTTTGGTTGGATTTGATGGAACCCATTCCTGACACTGTTAATGAGGCTAAAAACTTGAGAGAAGATAGGTCATAGGCTTTAGGTGAAATCTATTATTATTATTTTGTTAGATGAACATAGCTATAAAACTACTCCTAATGACACTTTGCTATGCCCGTATATCAGGGAATCATTGAACACCCATCAGAGAAGCTTCTTCTTGCAGTAGATGGTAATTAGCATAGAGACCCAAAACCAGACAACATGCAGAACGTGAGAGGCTTTGGAGCACTCAACCCTAAATGGGACGTCTGTATCACACCTTTCCCTTCAAGGTTCAGAGATCTATTTGAAAGAGGATGAAGATAGATTGTACAAGCTAGAGGACAACTCCAAGGAAAGAGTGTTTTCTTCACACAACAGGACTGATGTTGTGTGATATGAACTCACAGAGACTGTGACATCATGCACAAGACATGCACAGCTTCAAACCAGACAAAATTCCAACACAGAGAAGGGGAAGTGGGAACCAAGCCCCACCCCTAACCAAGACGCTATTCGTAATTGATAGCTGCCAGGAGAGGGAAAATCAGTTTTCTTCAAAGGAATGTCAACGGGTATATCAACCATATGCTGTTCCTGGGAAGCTGTATGCTCAGAAATAGTTAGCCAATACAAAATGATTCCATTATTTTTTTTCTCTTTTCAGGTTTTGTGTGTGTGTGTGTGTGTGTGTGTGTGTGTGTGTGTGATTTTTTTTTTTAAGACAGAAAGAACATGAAACAGGGTGGCTAGGTTGGCTGGCCAATCAATGAGTTCCAGGGTTCTGCTTATATCTATTCCCTCAGCACTCTAGTTAAAGATTTGCACCACTATGCTTTGCTTTTATGTGGGTGCTGGGGATCCGAACTCAGGGCACCATGCTTGCATGGCAGACACTTTACCAACTATGCCCTTTTCTCAGTCCCTCCTATTAAAATGTTAAATGTGCATTGTCTTTTACTATCCCACTACATCTAGAAGTTCATCCAAGAACATAAGGATACATGTGAAGGGAATCCACTGTTGTTTTTATTGGAAAAATAAGTGGAGCTACCTACACCTCCATCAGAAAAGGGTTGGTCGTCTACACAAAAAAATGTAAATATACAGAGGAGCACATGGGTAGAGTTACATAAACTGACCTAATAAAAAAGAGGAGATTGTAGTTAGTGATCATAGCAGGATATTTTAAAAGTTTCTGTGTGTGCATGTTCTCGTGTGTGTGTGTGTGTGTGTGTGTGTGTGTGTGTGTGTGTGTGTACTCACATGTGCATGTATGTTGAAGTCAGAGGCCAATGTTCCTAAACCAGTCTCTATTTTTTGAGAAGATCTCGTTCTGAACTTGGAATTTACTGATTAAGCTAGATTGGCAAGCCAGACAGCTCCAGGCATCCTCCAGTCTCTACCTCCAAGTGATGGCATTCCAGGCATGTGCTGTTGTGTCCTGTTTTTTATGTGGTCACTGGGGATCCAAACTCAGGTCCTCAAGCACTTGCTGACTGAGCCATCTGGACCATCTCCTCAGCCGTTCAGAAGAGTTTTGTAAAGACACACAACAGTGATTATAAATTCCAGAGCATATGGAGGCCAGACTGGCTTGGTAAGTAGGCCAGGCTGGAACTATGAGAACCTTAAGGGCACGCTTCATGGCAAGCAACTGGTGTCTCTCAGCTTCGGCTATTCTTGTGAATGGTGCAGCAGATTTTTAGATTTTTCTGAGAATAGCTGGAAACCGTGAATCTTTTCATTTCATGTTGTTTGTTTTTTTGTTTTTTAAATAGCCAGTTTACTTCTGTCACCTCTGGAGCTGGGAGCCACATTAAAAAAAGTTATGTGAAAGCCTTTGGTGTTTATTTAGTGGTAGCTAAAAAGACATTTTAAGTAACACATTGTATGCTATCAGCTGCAAATGGCTTTGTCTTGAAGGCTCACTTCAAATTAGGTTAAAAACTGGGCTTACCAATAGTCTCTGGAGAATTGTGCTGATGGCCAGTATTAGGGGACCATCTCCCACTTCCGTGTCAGTCATTTTTCTCACCGCTGAGATAAAACATCCCGGCGAAAGCAACTTAAGGGAGAAAGGGTTTACTTGGAATCTCAGCTTGAAGGCCTAGTCCACCATGGTGGGAAAACCCTGATGACAGAATCTGGTCAAGCTGCCTCTACTGTCAGGAAGCAGACGGAGATGGATGCTCAAGCCAGCTTGCCTCCTCCCGTCTTCTAAAAACATCTTTTATTTTATTCTTTAGCAATTCAATACATGTAAACATTGTGCGTTGATCATATCCACCCCACTTTTCCCCCCCTCACTACCCCAGGCACCTCCAACCTGTTCTCCCTGAAACTTCACGTTCTCTGCCTTCCCCTCCCCCCTCCCCATCTCTGTCTCAGAGCCCAGTTAGTGCTGCCTGTTACAGTGTTGGCTGCTCTTCTTGGCTTGGTCTTGGTAACCATAGCTGCAGTGAGTTCATGAGTATAATGGCCATCTATGTCCAGAAGACAGCATTTTTACGGCATTGTTCCGTAAAATCTGGTGGCTCTTACATTCTTCCCGCCTCCTCTTCTGTGATGTTTCCCGAAACTTAGGGGTCACTTCTTCCTTTTTTTAATGGAGTTCAGGACCCAAGCCTAGGAATGGTGTTGCCCTCCTTCTGGATGAATCTATCTCAATGAATCTCGATAACCTCCCAAAGGTTATGGCCAGAGGCTGACCAAATCTTAATGATGCCCCATAGGTGTGCCTAAAGACATGTCACCTAGAGATTCCAGATCCTGTCACTGAAAATCAACACTAACCATCACAGTTACCTATTTTTCTTTTTTTTCTTTTTTTTTCAGTTACCTATTTTTCATCAGCTTATATTTGCCTTTGAGTTTTCTGTAATGCATGCAATATCTCCAAATACATAGAACATATGGCCTTATATTAGAAAGCTCTGAATCAAACTTAGTTTTTAGACAGTTCCAGCCTAGAACTAATACCAGAGTTTGATCTAACCTCATTACTGATCTCAAGAATCTCAAAGTTGGTTAATGTAACTAGATAAAGGAATGGATTCATCTAAATAAAGTTTTGGAGTAGGGTTTGGTAACCTTGAGATGCTCTGATCATGTTGGGCCATAAGAGTCCATGGGGGTAGGACTGGCTTTTCAAGGATACTGGACAAAAACAACCATATATTTCATCACATTGGTTCTATCCAGAGCCTGCAGGGAATATAAATATTGGGCATACATGACCCATGTTTATAATCTTAGCTATTTGTACTAAGCAGAGACAGGCCAGTGTGGGCAACCTAGCAAGACCATCCCAAACTAAGGTAAAAAAATAAAAGGGCTGAAGCTGTTAGTTCAGTGGTAGTACCTATTCCTAGAATGCACAGATCCTGGGTTCAATCCCTATAGTGCAAGAAACCAACAGACTGAGGTGATCGTTCATTCATTTAACAATGATGTTGTGAGTACTTATTATCTGCTTAGCACTGTGACTGGTCTTCATGAGACACTCATGAAGCTCCTGTCTTCAGAGTTGACACAGAAGTAAGTAGACAGTTGTGAACCAGTGTGAAAAGTAGTATTGGAAAGGTCAGCTTTGGAAAATACTCACTGAAAGTCAAGGGATACATTCCCAAAGAAGTTTGGGGGGGGGGGGGGAGAGGGGAAGGGTTTGTCCCTGGGGGGGGGGGGGGGATTTTAGGCTGGGAACCTAACAGTTGCAGAGGGATGAAGTGTGTGAAGATCTGGGACTTTCTGGGCATTGGTTGTGCACTGCCCAACCTAGGCAGAGGTGTATAGGAGCACCAGACATTGGGACTAGACCATGGTCAGCCACAGAGTGCTTTGTAAACCAGGCTGGGACCTCTGGGTTCCGTTCTAAAAGCAACTGAGAACCAATCACAGGTTTTAAAATGGAGAGTGACAGAGTGCCTTTAGATTTAGGACAATCTTATCTACCTTATATCTCTTTGAATCTATAAATCAAGTAGTAAAAAAAATTTTGTCCTTAAATGAAAAGAAATAGCAAAATATTTAACAAATACAAAGTACATAGTGATAGCTGAGAAACTGTAGATAACCTACAAACCAATAATCTCAGACTCTCACCTTCTGCTGCTTGACTTCACAGACATTCTATGACACGTCACCCAGAGCCTGCAAATCAACTCAGCCGTCGATTTGGATGGTTGCTGATAATCCCAAGCCAGTTTCGAGGGCGTGTACATGTTCTGTGTGGGGAGCTGGCTGAAGGCATCCATAGCATTAAGATAATCCTCATTGAATATTGCTAAGCTTCCAATTGGCAATTCATCTTGCTCCTGGCATCACAACCCACCTAGGGCCCTGCTTCCTTGGAAAGGTATTAAAAGAAGGAGACTCAACATGTCCAATTTGGCAAGAACTTGTTTTCCCTGTTTCAGAAGGAGAAAGGGAAAAGTTGGTGGTTTTTGAGAGGGAGGAGAAGGAGAAGTGATCTGGGGTGTTGGGTGAGCTGTAGAGGTGGACTCTCAGCCCTGGAGCAGAGTGATTTCATTTGCTGATGCATACGAATTCACCCTTAGTTTCCTGGTCTTTCTGCCACAAGGAAGCATAGAATTGCTGAGTGTGTACATGTGCCCCAGGGAAGCTGTGAGGGGTTTAGAGAAAGACTTAGCAGGATTCAGCTTCTTCTCTGGAACTTACTGATGGTGAGAGCTGCTTATCCTACCTGATCTGATTTTCAGAATGCTTCCCTAGCACAGCCTATGACAAGCAAGAAATGAGAAGACATATTTATGCAGAGTACTTTAGTCTTCTGGGACTACTATAACCAGTCTCCCAAACTGGTGGCTTATAAGAAACACAGATGTACTGCCTGCTCTTCTGGAGGCTAGAAGTCCAGTATCAAGGCACTGGCAGATCCCATGTTCGTGTCAAAAGGCAGCTGCTTCTTGCTTGATTGTCTGTGGTGTTCCTTGATGTCCACAGGAAACGAAAGGAGTAGCTCTTTTATAAGGGTGCTCACCCCATTTATGAAGGCTCTGACTGGTGCCCCAGTCACCCCTTTACCTGACACCATTACTGTGGGGAGTAGAATTTCCATGTAAGCATTTGAGGAGACACTGACATTTGATGCATGGCGACTGGCACAGAACTCAAGTCTGGTGAGTGTTTACCTCCTGAATAACTGAAGTGACTCTCCTGCTGTTTCCATAGAAACAGTCGTTTGTATCCTTCATACTCGGTGCCAAGTTTCCACCAATAGGAAAGGTTGGGCTGTGCTCCCACCTGGTTGGAACTCATACTCACGGTGGGCAGCTCACTCCAAATCCCTAAGACTTTAGAGTCCTTTGTAAAACGTAAGCAGCAACGTCCAACAGTGAGACCCGGGCTTCAAATGTAAGGTACACCAGGATCTCTTGACAGGCTTCATTGAGGTCTCCACTAATGGGCTTATGCTCAGGGGTTCTGACTCAGTATCTGGGCATGGCCTGGGAATAAGTATGACAACTAACCAGCTGTCAAGTGACACTGATATGGTGGTCCAGGGCCACTTAACTATTCCTGGCATGAGAAAATGTGATAATCTTTCATGGGTGTAGATACAGTTATCTAACTGGAATACTAATTTTAGGGTCTTTAATTTGGCTGTGCAGCTAATCACTTGATTTTCAATTTAGGTAGAACTAACACAAACACGGATGAAAAGGAATTTAGTGTTTGAGGGGCTGGGAACTGCCAGTCATTACTGCCAAGGATGTCTGAGTGACCTGGAAAGAAGAAATGAGGCATCTGGATGATGAGGTACCAGTAATATCCTATCATCCTAGCCCCTGGGAGAATGCCTGGGTTAAAAGACACTTCCTGGTAAATTCTCCCACTTTATGAAACTCTCAATTAGATGTTGAGGACATGGTTTGGGGTGATTCCTTTGAACGACAGGAGGCTTACAGGCCAGAGTCCTCCTCGGTGAGTTGGGAAAAGCCCCACTGTCCCCAGGGTTTATAAGCATGGGAAGGAGAGCTCTTCCTGTCTAGGAATGCCAGGTTCTGACTCTTTAGTTCAGAAGGTGAATGAAGAGGAAGGGCACAGTGACACCTCTGCCATTTAATGAGCAGTCTGAATTACAGATCCAAAATTAACAGCTTCTCCTCCCCCCTCCCACCACCCACCCACCCGTTACCTAAACCCTCCTTTGTCATCGTTTCTCAGAGCAATCCTGCACCAAGAAACGCTCTTTGGCTCTGCAAACCTGTTCAACACAGCCAGGGCGGGCAAGGCTTGGATGCACTGTTATGGTGGGGTTAGGGGTCTAGGTTCTGAGATCAGGCTGATGGACCAACTTCTCCCTTCCTGCCCTAGTGAATGTGCCCTCAGTAAGTGACTGCTATATTCTTATCTACATCGAGGTTAGATGTGGTTCTTGTATGTGTTTGTTAAATATACATGTTAGGACTCAAAACATAAAAAATACCAAATATGGGTTGAAAAGATGGCTCAGCAGCTAACAGCCACCTCCTGCTCTTCTAGAGAACCTAAATGCAGTTTCCAGCTCCCACGTTTGATGGTACCCAACTGCCTATAACTAACTCCATCTCCAAGGAATCCAATACCCTCTTCCTACTCTACAGGTACCGACACACCCCACGCGTGTGGCACACACGTATACAGAAATACACATGCACAAAAATGCAAAACTAATTTTTAAAAAAGGACAAAAATTAGCATGGAAGATTTATAAGAATTCATTATTGGGATCTCTTCCTGCACATGCCCCCTGCTCAGCTGTCTCTTTTCCAGGCATATGCGACAATGTTCAGCTTCTTTGTGGGGCCCAGAGCCTCTAAGCTCCCTGACTTGTTTATATGGCTTTGGGCTGGAAGAGAAGAACCTTGTATGTTATAGGAACAGGGAAACATAGAAAGTGGATGTTCCATGACGAATCTGCCTTGACCTACCCCAAGAAAAGATTCCTCATTCCTAGGAAGCAAGCCTTAGAACCATAAGCTAAGGAGATCATTCACCCCGGGTAATGTGGCAATGGTAGCTAGCAGCCCATGGTGGCAAATGTAAGGTGGAACTATGGAAAGGGCATGTAGATGGCACTGGGCCCAGTGGCACAGTGAGAACAGAAGAGAACCATTTCCAGGGGTTGAGACCCCCCAAGAAAGAGCACACAGGCAGGAAGCTGGTGGTGTTACAAATGCCAGAGGGGGAGGCCAAGGTAATTCTGATGGGAACTTATGAACAGGAGGCAAATACTGATGAAGCACATGAGGCACTTGTTTCTGAGGCAGAGGTCAGTAACACAGAGGGAGGCTGAAATTGCACGGGTTGGAGAAGGTGTAAGGATATCCACCAAAGCAGCTGAAGCAGTTGCGCAGGGCTGGGTCCGTGGCAGTACTCCAGAGCCACTGGGTGTTCCCAGTGCTCCGGACATCTGCTCTTAGGACAGAGGTGATCTCTGCCACCTGTGATGAAGGATGTGAGAACTCTCAGGCCTCCTTCCACAGAACTCTTTGAAGAATGCAAGACAGGGTGTGTCCAAATATATTTTCTCCATCAGGGCCGTGCAGGATTTCATTGGAAAGGAAAGGGCATGCACGCACGCACGCACACTTCAGGGGTTAGGAAACAGTGGTGATCTTTGGATGAATTTGCTCATCCAAAATGCAGGAGACGTAAGTTTATCCTCAGCTCTTTTACTTTTGTGCTCTGAGGCTGCTGGCCATTTACTCCCTCATCTGAAAGACAAGAGCAAAACTGCTTGCCTCACCTTCAAATAGGAAACAGAAACCTTTTGTAGGCCATGACGTTCTATTAATGGAACTGAGGCAAGGGTTTTGGCATGATTGATGGTGAGGGACAGTGGCTCTCAACCTAGGATGTCCTTCACTGTGGAGAAAAGGGAACGGTGGGGATGTGTCTGTCTTGAGATATATTGAGTGTTCACAACCCATCCCTGAGGAGGGTCCACAGATGTGAGCTCATCAGAAAGTACCACTGGGCCAGTCCAGAGAAAGCCTCTCTTTTCTCCATACCACTGAGGTCTCTAGTGTTTCCTTTAGGCTGTGACCTTCTATATTAGGGTCTATGTTGTGCTCCCAGATACCTACAGATGCACCCTCCGTGCTTGTATGGTGGCTCATTGGGAGGGTACTTTTGTCTTGGGACTTGTCGATATTTTGCACATTTGGTCTCATTCTCAGAACTCTACTCTTTCTGGGATGTCCTTATTGTGATGGGAGACAGAAGTTCAAGCGTGTGGGTCTAAAACACAGGAAAATCTGAGACAGAGAAATCAGAGTGGCTTTTTCCCCTGAGCTGATCACGCCTTGAGGATCAGAAAGGAGGCCCTGGAAATGGGGACTAGTGGTGGGTGGGAATAATGGGCAAATCCTCTGGGGAATTTGTCCGCCTAACACAGCAATGCTGTTCTGTGTCTTGAAAGTAGATTCGGACTCTTGGGAATGCCCATCCTGGAAATACCTGCTTTTTTTTCCCCCCCAAAAGGGCCAGGCATCTACAGAATAAATCTTATTGTTAACAGTGTCATGTGATGCTGCTAGGATTCTAAACTCAGACAAGTTGATCCGAAGTTGCTTCCATAACCCTTTAGGTATAGCAAGGACACTTTCCACAGCTACTGTGACGATGGCAATTGGGATGATGACGAACCTGAGCGAGTCTCCTGAGGGCTGGCTATGACGTCTGTGTATCTCTTTCAATACTGTGCAGATATGGAAAGAGGTTCAGAAGGGCTGAAGGACTTCTCTGGGGTCACTTTAACTTGAACCCAGCTCACCTCTAGGTCTGGCAGCTACCTCCACATCCCTTTCTGCACTCCCCCTCCCCCCATCTTCTACTCATTGAAAATATAAGATGGGCTTATGACGAATTGCACTGAAGTGTTGTCTAAGCAGTTCAGATCAAGCCCTTCAAAGTGCAGGGGTGCTTCCGGGACAAGGAACCATCCCTCCTCCCCTCCCTTCAAGGGTTTTCTCATAGACTCCCTCAAGGTTCCACCCGGGGGCTGGTAAAGAAAATGGGGCAATAAACAATGAAATAAGAGAAAGTAAAAGACCCCATGGCCTATCACCAACCATCAGTAAAGCAAGCTTCTTCAGCCTGGGAAAATGTCTGTCTGGTGCTCTTAGTTCTAAAAGCCCTGGCTTCACGCGGCATCCATTTTCCCTAATAATGAGATTTTTTTTCCATTCCCACTCTAATGACATGGCCTTGCCTTGAGGATTCTTACCACGTCTATTGCTCATCCGTGATGACAGATGCGCACACGGAGTGTTTGTCACTTGCCTTCTCTTCTCTTCCTTTCTGTCACACACGACTCCCACTCCCGCACACACAGGAGCTCTAAGTAGTGCCCTGCCTCCGCCCCATGCCTCCCACACAGCCAGGAGCAGCTTTTGGAGTTCTCCGCAGAGAATCACCTGCTCCCCCATGAATAAGCGTGTCTCTTTTTACCCCCTGGCAGTATCTTTTTTGCCCCTCACCTCTTTGTGGTGACTTCCGTGTCAGCATGCTGTGAGTGTTTCCAGGCAGTTTTGACAACTCGTGCATTTGTGTAAATATTTATTATCTTGCTTTCATTCTGTCCAAGTCACACACTGAGGGCTTTGAGTAGACGCGCTCATTCACTAACGGATGGAGATGGAGCTTGTTGGAACTCCATGGTCAAATGAAGAAGCTGAGGCACAAAGGGATGCTAGAAGTTGTACAGTCATCTAGTATCTGGATTCTAGAGCTGATCTTTTCTCCTCTTTAAAAAAAAATTAAAATATGCTGGGTGTAGTGGTACACATCTTTAATCCCAGCACTTGGGAGGCAGAGGCGGGTGGATATCTGTGAGTTTGAGGCCAGCCTGGTCTACAGAGTGAGTTCCAGGACAACCAGAGCTACGTAATGAGACCCTGTCTCAAAAAAATTAATAATGATAATAACATAATACATTACATCATTTCCCCCTTCCTTTTCCTCCCTCCAATCATTCCTATGCACACCCTCCCCCACAGCTGATCTTCTTAGCCAGCATATTTGAGATCTTTCTGGAATTTTCTGTGTGAAGTTGGGGAAGTGGAGTGTAGTGGGTAGCCATTCCAGCTTGGATCTGGAAGTTCCAATCCCCATTGAGGCTTTGGTAACTGTGACACCTACAAGGCAGGGCCAAGAGAGAGCCCTGAAGACCCGAGATCCGGATGTGCCACCCTCTCTTGGTTCCTGGACCCTAGACGCTGGAGGTAGACCGAGCAGAGTTCTCCAGAGAACACCGCCAGACTGTGCTACATCTTTCCTGGACCCTGTAACCTACCTATCCCTTCATTTATAAGTTACGCCACTAAATAAACCTCCCTTTTAACTATGTGGAGTGGCCTTAATAATTTCACCAATAGTTGAGAGTTTTGGTTTCTGAAGTTTTCAGCTCAAAGGACCCTACAGAATCAAGCTACATAATGATTTGGGAAGCGGTTGAGCCAAGCAACCATAATAACAGGGGGCGTGGGGGCATGGGGTGGGGCTCCCAGGACATCTGGGCTGTCTAGTACTACTAAAATGCTGGATGATATCAGCGTCTTGGGAAGCAGAGTGGGGTAGGTGGATCACAAGTTTAAGACCAGCCTGGGAAAAAACAGTGAGATCCTGACACAAAAACCAAACCAAAGAACAACTACAAAACATGACCTTTCCCTTTGAGGGTAGGAGTGACCTGCCCTTGAGATTATCTTCAGTATGTGTTTTCACTGCCCACCTCCTGCAGGAATTCCTCCAGGCCATTGTGTGTTCCTGACTTGTCTTTCTTGTGTGCTTTTCATGGAGACATGGGAATCCTGGAGGACAGTTGTTCCCAAGGTCAGCATCCCTAATCGACCTCATCCTAAAGACCTCTCCTAGGAGTTTTGATCCAGTGGTCTAGGACAGGCACCCAGTAGTTTTCATTCTTACCAAGCATTTCTGGTCACCCTAGTGCAAGTTCCTGGGCCACTGCTTAAAGTCACCACTGCTCTTCCGAGTAGAGCACCAGGAAAATGACACCAGCAGCATCAGCGGGTCAGCGGCTGACTTTGCCTCAAACAGCCGCAAGTGGTGGGTAGCATCATTGCAGACCTGTGACCCTACTGTCCCCCCAGTTCAGTCACCGTGCTTTAGGACTCTGCTCCCGGCAAGTGAGGCTAAGGAACCAGCCCTTCCTTCCTACCCTCTCGCGTTTATTACAGAATCTCAATAACGTTTGCTTTCCATTTTTAATTTCCAGGTAATGACGGAGACTTGGATCATCTGCTGCAGGATCTCCTTACCAGGGGGTCCTTAGAAGACCACGTGAACCGAGGAGAGAGAGGAGGGAGGAAGACAAACCACATGAAGGGCAGGTTAGAAAATCAGCTGCCTGTGTAGGCGGCATCTCCAAGCTCCGTCTCCTCTGAATAAATCATGTGGGAAGTCCCTACTTTGCAAGAAGAGGAGTGGCTGTCCCACCCTTTGCGATAAGATCTCCTTAGCAACCTTCCCTGGTGGTTGTACTCATATTTCAACCACGGAGACACATCAAATTGCTTTGAACCCAGTCAGTGCCATCGATTCCCAACATGTCACCAATCTGCAATTAGCCATTTGATTTTCTATGGTCCTTCCTCAGAAGTGTTTGTTGACCGGTAATTCCATGAATCCATCTTGGGTCTTAAAGGGCATTCTCCCTAAATGAGCATCTGTGGGCTGGACCGCTATATCTCCACATGAAGATTCCCTCAGATAAAACGAGAAAATTAAAAAAGCCATATTTATATTCGATGTGAAGGTCTAAGACTGTCTGTCTGCGTTTGGGAGCATTAAAAAACAACCTGTGTCGGGCAGTGGTGGTGTACGCCTTTAATCCCAGTACTTGGGAGGCAGAGGCAGGCGGATCACTGTGATTTTGAGGCCAGCCTGGTCTACAGAGCGAGTTTCAGGAAAGGCACAAAGCTACACAGAGAAACCCTGTCTCGAAAACAAACAAACAAACAAAAAAACAAACAACCTGTATCATACGAGGTGCTAGTCACTGGTCTGTGATGTCTAGGTGGACACCACCTGTCCTGCAGGCCCTCACCTCTAGCCAGGATGATAGAAGTCACTCCTGAAAATGCCGCTTGCCCCGTCTGCATCCATGCCTGCTCTCCTCTTTGCCAGGACCAGTTGTTCTAGATGAAAGGATCGGATTTGGGCTGAAATGGCATTTCCTCCAGTATCGAGAGGCTATCCAGAAAGGTGAACCCTGACATCCGTGGGCATGAGCATGCCGTCCTGAAGCGGATCCTGGAACAGGAAAAGGACATTACAAAAACAGGTCAAGTCAATTTTGCTGTTGAGGCCACACTAATCCAGCCACTCCAATGTCTTGACTGTGATAAGGGTCTCCATGAGAGTTGTTAACGGTAGGGGAGAAGGACGGAAGGTTATAGGAAGTGTCTGGTCCATTTTGTCACTTTCCTATTAATCTTAAACTATTCCAAAATGAAGTTTAATATTTAAAAAGACAGACACTGTCAATATGTATGTTCAATAATCCATATTTAATGTGGCCAGAGTTGTCTTTTAATGATATAATCCAAGTCTGTCATTGCTGGGCTGGGTCTAACTAACTCAGTGGCAGCAGCAGAGGCTTGCTTACAACGTTCAAGGCCCCCAAGTCCCATTCCCAGATTATAAACAAAACATTGTCAAAAAAAAATCCAAGGACATATCAGCTTCCTGTTTTGGACGTGGCATTGAACTCAGATCCTCTCTCATGCTAGGTAAGTTGCTCTGCCATAAAGCTCCCCTCACACTACTTATCTATTTATTTATTTGTTTGTTTGTTTTCGAGACAGGGTTTCTCTGTGTAGTTTTGGTGCCTGTCCTGGATCTCGCTCTGTAGACCAGGCTGGCCTTGAACTCACAGAGATCCGCCTGGCTCTGCCTCCCGAGTGCTGGGATTAAAGGTGTAAGCCACCGCCACCCGGCTCCCTCACACTATTTATTACAACTCAAGATTGTTCTATTGCAGAAAGACTTGATCCTCTTCTCGAGAACCAGTTGCCAAATGAGAAGGGTGCAGAGATTTGGAAGGAAGGAGCAGACAGACCCATGATCTCATGAAGTGACATTTATTGGGACTTACAGACAGAGTAGCAGCCAAGACACATAGATACCAAACCCTGGGCAGGAGGAAGTGGTCTATAAGCTCAGCTAGCCAAAGTGAGCTGTGGCTAACCAGGAAAAAAAAAAGCTATCAGGTTGGAGAGATGCTCAGGGGTTGAGTGCTTGCTGCTCTTGCAAAGGACTGGAGTTTGATTCCCAGCATCTATGTTAGGTGACCCACAGCTGTCTGTAACTGCAGCTCCAAGGAATGCCATACCCTTTTCTGACCTCTGAAGATTTCTGTGAAAACACACACACACACACACACACACACACACACACACACACACACACACATACACACACACACACACACACACAAATAAAACTAAAACAAAACAAAACCCCACTATTAGCCGAACTAACATCAGTTAATAAAAAGCCTGGGAGTCAGTGACTAGCATATCACACTTGACTGACTCTTTTGATGACTTGGCATGGGAGGAGGCTGGGTCACTTAACAGGCAAAATGGCCACAGGTCTGTTGAGTTGTGTGTGTGTGTGTGTGTGTGTGTTTATGTGTGTATGTGTGTTTGTGTGTGTGTGTGTGTGTGTGTGTGTGTGTGTGTGTGTGTGTGTGTTGTCCTCTGATTAGACTGCAGGTAGGAAGTTCAGCTTCATGTCTCTCTTTGCTGTAGTCCAGATATAACAAGGTGGGCAATATAGAGCTGCCATATATGTGATAATAATTTTGCCATGATTATCACTTCTGGTTATTGACAGCGAGAAAATTATTAGAAAGAAGGAAAAGGAAAATATCAGGGTGACCAGGTCCTCCTTCTTGAATGAAAAGGGTAAGAGATCAAGCTGTGATGGGGGTAGGGGCGGGATGAGAGACCCAGGCACACGTTTCGTTGATTGTCAGTGTGTGATCAGCATTGAGTTTGAAAAGACTGTTCCTAGGAACTCTCTTCCACCCTAGCCTGCTCAAATACTTCCAACTTTAGTAGTGGATTCATCTGGCATTTCCTCACTAGAATTTCATTATTAAAACTAACTTGCCTGAGAACTCTGCTTGCAGGTACAGCACGGTTGGGACAAAATGAACTCCCATGCATCATGTGAGTCCCAATATTGGCTCAGCCACAGCGTGACAGTGAGAATGAATGGCTATCCTGCTAAGCCTCATAGTGAGCGCTGGCCGTTGGGAGAGGAGAAAACCCTGGCTGACCACACTGTATGTTAGTCTTGTGTGTTAGTCAGGGGTCTCTAGAAGAACAGAACTGATAGAATGTATATGAATATGGGATTTATTAGAGTGCCTTACGGGCTGTGGTCCAGCTAGTCCAATAATGGCTGTGTACTAATGTAAAGTCCAAGAATCCAGGAGTTGTTCAGTCCATGAGGCTGGAAGTCTCATCTGGTCTTCAGTATATGCCAGAATCCCAAAGAAGTAGGCTCTAATGCTAGGGAAGGAATGGCTTGCCAGTGAGAGCAAGGGCAAGCAAGCAAAGAGCAAGAGCTTTCTTCTTCTTTTATACAGGCTGCCAGCAAAAGGTGTGGCCCAGATTAAAGGTGGATCTTCCCACCTCAAAAGATTGGGATTAAAAGTGGGTCTTCCCACTTCATATAATTTAATTTAAAAAAAATCCCTCACAGGTATACCCAGCCGCTTGAGTTTAGTTAAGTCCAGATGTAGTGGGTAGACAACCAAGCACAGCTACCACACCTTATAAATAAATGTGCACGTGAGAGAGGAATGTTTGGGGGGAGAGGAGAGGAAAGCATGGATTTTTTCCCCAACTCTTCCCCCCTTTGTCAAATGAGCTAAAACACAAGGTTATGAAAAGGGCTTATAGGAGAAATTACATGAGGCCACGGTGCAGAGGCTCGGATTGGTGCTGTGAGAGCTCATTAACTGAACATCTACTTACATGGTAACCTAGAGTCGGAGCAGAGATGGAGCCACGTTTCTTGTCTGTAAAATGCCAAAGTTTTACAAACTCTTCTGGTGGGAGATCTGTGGTAACCAAATGAGCAAGCCCTGCAATAAAATCCGTAAAGAAAGAAAAATGGAGTCACAGAGGGATGTTGTAGATAGTAGGCTGCCAATCAAGATGGACTTTCCTGAGGTGGTGGAGCCTAGCTGGCT
>CABHPR010139230.1:18468-41405 GCA_902168415.1 Peromyscus melanophrys | reverse complement strand
TTTTTTTTTTTTTTTTTTTTTTTAAGGAACACTAAGCATTAATGCTGGGAAATGTTTTATCAAATTCAAAAACTTGCCAGGAGTGTAGGTGCCATGCCTTTAGTCCCACATTTGGGAAATAGAGGTAGGTGGACCTCTGTGAGTTCAAGGCCAACTTGGTCTACTTAGTAAGTTCAAGGCCAACCAAGGTTACATGGTGAAACCCTGTCACAAAATAAATCAATCAATGCAGAATGCCGTGTAAGTCCCTGTGTGCAGCACTCCAAATATTTACAATTGTTCTAAGTTACATTTGGAACTAAGAGAAGTAAATGATTACAGATGATGCTGTCTTCTCTGTCTTCCAGCTCTTGGCCCTTCCTCTGCAGGTCTGTCTCCCCGTGGGCATGGATTTGACATTTCTTGTCATGTTTGCATCTGTTCTGTTCCCACCTGAGCATCCCAGAGGTGTACTATCACCTGTGCTTGTTGTCAAGGATTATCTGCATATGCCATAGAACCTTACGTGACCACAAGGAAATCAGTGTAGTTATACATTATCAGCCACGGTGACATGCTCTGAACAATGGCATGATTAAGCAATTTCACTGTGCAAATGTCATACTTAAACTAAGCTAAAACACTATTAGGCATTGTAATCTGGGGCCAAAATATTTTCATAGAGGGCCTTTATATAGTCTCCATGGCAACTTGAATTTCTGATGTCACATTGCTCCTTGTATTTTAGCTATGTGTGTTCCTGCTTCATTCCTCCCAGACTATAAACATGTAGAAGTCAGAGAATTCCTACCATGTGCTCTTTTGCACAAACAGTATTACTCTATTCTACTCAGTCACATTCTCATTGATCAGAATTATCATGTAGAGCTTGGCTACAGAGTATTTTGCTATGAATTGGCTTCATGGGGAAGAACTGCTTCAAACAGAGGCCTTGGTATAAAATTTATTAGAAAAAGGCCACCAGACACTCACGTGGTCAAAGTTAACCAGTGACAGCACACCCAAAGGAGGACAAGGACAGAGCATGCCAGTTGGTGGGAAGAGGAGCCTTGGCTTAGGACTTTTGCTTGTGTTGCCCACGGCTAAAGAGAGGCCAGGGGAAGAGGGTCATCTGTGGCTATAGAGCTGTCCTGAAGCAAATTAGCAATGGCAGATCTCAGTCATCTTTGTTCCTGAAAGCATGGATGTTGTGAGTCGGTCACACACACCGTGTCGTACGGAAAAGATTTGGGTCCTACAACATACCGTTGTACGTTCCATAAGAAACACCACATTCTGACCACCAGCTGGGCTAAGGAGCAGACTCAGGGACCTTGTTCCTTAGAAATGTAAGCTAAGACGTGTGTGTGTGCGTGTGTGTGTGTGTGTGTGTGTGTGTGTGTGTGTGTGTGTGACTCCAGCATTCAGGTGGCTGGCTGAGACAGGAGGATCACTGCATGTTTCTAGCCATCATCAGCTATATAGTAAGGTCCAGGCCATCAGGGGGTGCATAGTGAGACCTGGTCCCCAGAAGACAAAAGAAAAGAGAAAAAGAGGAAGGAGAAGGAAGATGTGGAGTGTTAAGCCTGGGAGACCAGTGATGCTGGTGCTAGTGAAGGGGAAGCAACACTAACGTTTGGAAGTATGGTTGGAAGGCCCCAAGGGAGGCAAGGATGATTCAAGCTGCAACCTAAGAATGTGAACTATGCCACCTCTGCCCTTGGCAACATCTGGAACTGATACAGATATGATAGGATGAAAGGGTAGATTATTGAATCTACTTTTAAAGAGCAACAACTTCTGCAAAATGGCTTTGTTTTTTGTTTTGGGGTTTTTTTGTTGTTGTTTTTGGTTTTTTGGTTTTTTGAGACAGGGTTTCTCTGGGTAGCTTTGGAGTCTGTCCTGGAACTCACTCAGTAGATCAGGCTGGGCTTGAACTCACAGAGATCCGCCTGCCTCTTCCTCCCTAGTGCTGGGATTAAAGGTGTGTGTTACCACTGCCCGGCTGTGTAAAATGTTTTACAATGCTATAGATTTTAGTTTATTATAAATTTAAAGTTAGTTTTGTTATACTGTATGTATATTTCTACTCTTGTTTAAGGTACTATGTTTGTATAGCTCATTTGAAATTGTAATGTATAAATACAGATTAATAGTCATCTATGATAATCACACTTATAGTCTTGTTAGTTAAGTTTTCTAGGTATACATAGATATATTTCAATATATTTCAAGATAGATGATCTTCAAACACTTCAAAGACCTAAAGAATATGGCATTTAAAATATTTTAAAAACTTAGACTTTTCTGGACAATGAGACATGTCTGCCCCTGGCAGCACCAATTATTTTAAGGAAGATTATGAGCATTGAAGACACTCCATATGGAGTTTATCTTCTTCTTGGCAAAAATAGCCATTTGGACAAGAAACTGTTCTTGCCTGGACTGCTTGACAAAATGTTGTATCAACTGGACATGCAGGACCCATAGGAAGGTGACCACTGAACTTTGCAAGGTGAAATGGTCCTTCAGGTTCCTGCTTTGCAGAGGAGACTGCCAGATATTCTACAGGACATAGAGAAAAGTGACTGAGAGACTCTAGGCCTGTGGGCTGAAGATGGATGCCCCAACATTGCAGATGAACTTTGAGTGACTATCCAGGCAGCCAGCTGTCTCTGTCAGTCTAGATTTTTGGAAGTTGCTTACAATGCTCTTCTTGCTTACTTAGGTAATATTATATCCTTCTGAGGTCTTTGATGTAGTTAAAGACTAGATAGTTACAATTATAATTTTCCTTGGTTATGATAAAAGATAAATTAGATATGAAACTTTAGACTCACAAATATAGGATAGATAGAATATTTTCTTTAATTTTGCCAAATACAAATAGACTAGATATTATAACTGTAATTCTTGCTTGATAACTGTTTTGTTATATGTAATTTTACTATGTTAAAGTTAAAAATCTTCCTTTTTGATTAGACAGAAAAGGGGAAGTGCTGTGGGATGTCTTTCTGTATGTTGTGAATATGTGTTGCTCTGATTGGTTAATAAATAAAATGCTGATTGGCCAGTAACCAGACAGGAAGTATAGGAGGGGCAAGCAGATGAGAAGATGGCTGAGAAGAGGAAGGGCTGAGTCAGGAGTCACCAGCCAGACACAGGAAGTAAGATGACAAGGCAGAACTGAGAAAAGGTACCAAGCCACGTGGCTAAACATAGATAAATTATGGGTTAATTTAAATGCAAGAGCTGGTCAGTAATAAGCCTGAGCTAATGGCTGAGCAATTATAATTAATATAAGCCTCTGTGTGCTTACTTGGAGGACAGGAGTGGGAGAGATCTGTCCTGACCACCAGCAGGCCGGGACACCGGAAAACTTCCAACTACATGGAACAGATGATAACATTGTGTTAAAGACTCAGGACACATCTCAAGAGGCTACAGGTCCCTTTTATGGAATTTTTCTTCGTCTTCTAAAACTCACCTAGCCACTGATGTACAGTCCCTCTCCTCAGCTATAACAGAAGTTTCCCTACAAAAGAGCTTTTGCTGCCTTGTAATATTCAGTCATATGACATGTGAGTTCCTGCCTTCCCCACACTCTTCAGAACACCAATTTGGAAATCTTTGAGCCTGTATCTCCTGCAGCTACTAAGATTGCAGATAAGGTGTATTTATTTACAGAGCTCCTGAGCTGAAGAGTCCTCAAGTTGAAAGCCATGAAATGAATTGACTGTTGCCTAGTCATCTCCAGGCAGGCAAGACGTCCCATACACCATGAAATGATGGTCAATGTGACTTTCTCCTTATCAGTTTCAGAGATGAGGGTTGTCAGCACCATGTCCTTAAATATGAATTGTTGGCCGGGTGGTAATGGCACACACCTTTAATCCCAGCACTCAGGAGGCAGAGGAAGGTGGATCTTTGTGAGTTCGAGGCCAGCCTGGTCTACAGAGTGAGTTCCAGGACAGCCAGGGCTACACAGAAAAACCCCTTTCTCAAAAAGCAAATATATATAAATTGTCAAAAGGCTGCTTGTGAAGGTCACACTTCCTACCTGGCATAAAGACTCAGAAAATGCTGGTCACTGAGAGAAGGCCTCAGAAAATGTCCCTGTTCTTTGAGAATCAGATCAGCTACGATCAGCTTTAAACTTTGTTTTCAGACATCAGTTTCTTTTCTACAGTGGGATCAGATAGTCTAATATCCCTACCTTTGAAATGCTTAGGAGGTTGAAGCCCAAAGCAGCTTCCTTGAAGGAGTTGGGGATTATTAATCCACCAGGATCCATGACTATGAGGCCTTTCTGAATATGGACCTTAATTACACTTCTGGTACCCCCAGTTTCCTGTATGATCTGTTAGCAGCAAGGCAAAATGGTCCCCAACTCTGTTTTCTGGAGTTTGGTGGGAAGGTGGGAAATTGTATTTTCAGGACATTCTCTGCTGCTAGCCCCAACTGTGAGGACAGGGAATCTAGCCTGAAGTAGGTATGGAAGCCTGTAACAAGGTGAATGTTAGCTTCCTGGAAATACAGGTCTTGAGGTCACCCCAGAACCTCTCACAGAAGATTCCCACAGAGGAAGTCACCTCTTCTATCATGTGTCCATAGTCTGCATATATGACACCTTAAAGCCCGCCCCCACAGTCACACACTTCCTCCAACAAGGCCACACCCACTCCAACAAAGCCACACCTCCTAATAGTGCCACTCCCTATGAGCTTATGGGGCCAGTTACATTCAAACCACCACATGGAGACTCATGCTAGTGATCTTTAGACTAGGGAGGCTGAGAAAGGAGGATTGTGAGTTCAAGGCTAGGCTGGGCTATAGAACAAGATCTTGTTTCTAAACAGAACAATGAAAACACAAAAATGTGTCCTAACCAGATGGAACAAATTGGAATTGAGTAAAACTTTATTTTGAAGTGTTACTTAATTCAAATCAGCTTTGGTGTTGTCTAGGTATTGATAGATATTTAAAGAACTTTATTTGTGTGTGTGAGAGAGACAGACAGTCTTACTATGTAGCTCTGCCTAGCCTGGAACCAGCTACACACACCAAGCTGAACTCACAGTGATCTGCCCACTGGCCTCCTGAGTGCCGGGATTAAAGGTGTGAGCCACCACACCTGGAAAATTCCATTTAAAAAAAAAAAGTCACTCTAGTCATAAATGTTGGGCCCAGTACTGTGACTCTTTATGACATCACAAAGCAGTCAGTCTCCTACTGGATGTCTGCAGCCGTTGGTGACTCTTCTCATTGCTGAATACTTTTCCTGCATTTTTTTCTCTTTATGTGCTGTTTCTGTTCTTTACAGATCTTACCAAGGGAAGACCAGTATAGGAGGACTCAGATGACTTCTCCTAGAATTACAGTACATTATACTTCACATGACCTTGGGGCTGGAGAGATGGTTCACCTGTTAAGAGCACGCTGGTTGCTCTTCCAGAAGACCCAATTCCAGGGATCCAGTGCCCTCTTCTGACCTCTGAAGGCACCAGAAACACAGGTGGTGCCCTGATGTACAGGCAGGCAAAACACCCATACATATAAAATGAAATTGTCTTGTAATAAAACAAAAAACTGAAAACATAATGAATATGAATTTGTGAACTGTATTTCCATTAAAAATATTTTGCTACCTATCTTGTACAAGTCCTACTTGAAAGAGTAGGTATGGTAGTTTGTTAATAAATAAAGTTGCCTGGGGGTCAGAGCTATTAGCAAGCCATAGGAAAGCTGGGCGGTGGTGATGCACACCTTTAATCCCAGCACTTGGTAGGCAGAGCTAGGTAGATCTCTGTGTGTTCAGGGATACAGCCAGCATTGGAGACACACGCCTTTAATCTCAATACCAACCATAGAAGACCTGCATAGAAGACCTGGAGGTCTGTATGGACAGGCAGTGAAGAGGCGGTCATGTGGTTGGGTTTACAACCAATGAGAAGGCAGAACCGAAAGTCTTTATAAAGACTTTAACACAAGAAGTAGCTCTCCTTTGGAGAGGTAGGACCACCGCAGGAGGAAGGGTAAGGTTTTAGCTCTTAGCTCTGACCTCTTGGCTTTCTTCTTTGCATTGGTTCTGTGTTTCTTATTTAATAAGATGGTTGGTTACATCTACAGTAGTTACCTTTCTTTTTGCTGTTACTGAAAGGTTTTTGTACCCCCAATAGGCCTCTCTGCCGATGCAGCAAGCCAAATCAAACCAAATCAGACTGAATTAGAAAAAGCCCTGGTTTAATGGGTAAAGGGTTCCTAGATGATTCCCTCGCCCCGCAGAGAGGAGACCGGGAGCAGAGACCAGAAAACCACGTGTCTGTTTTCTGGGATGCAGCTTAAATACCCTGTGGGAGTGGCCTTGAGCATCTCTGGGGGAGGAGCCGTGTTTGGGGAAAGAGATGGGGGAGGGGAGTTGAGGTGGATCTTCCACCAGAACATTCCAGACTCTTTGGTATATGGATGCCAGGGTGCCAGGGGCTGAGGTGGAGCACCAGAACAGTTACCAAGCACCCAACTACAAGCAACCTAAGGAAGAAGGGTTTATTTGGGCTTACATTTGGAGGGGACACAGTTCATCCCAGGGCGAAGGCTCGATGCTCACTCTATGTCCATAGTCACAAAACAGAAACAAGTCCCAGCGCTTGGTGTACTGTCTCCCTCTTACTCAGTCTTGGACACTGAGCATGCCCTTCCTGTCCAGTTAAACCTTCCTAGAAAGACCTCATAGCCACACCCAGAGATGTGTTTCCGTGGTGACTCTAAATACAGTCAAGTTGACAAGGAAGATTCGCAGTCACAAGGGACAAATGCTTTCTCAAGAGAAGATAATGGGGTTGAATGGTCGGCTCAGTGGTACAGCTTTCCAGTGTCCAGAGGGCTGCTCACGACCATCTATAACTTCAGTCCTAGGGGATCTGATGCCCTCTTTGGACTCTTCTGGCACCACACATGTGCTGCACAGATACATGCAAGCAAAGCATCCATACACTTCAAATAAGAAAATATTTAACTTTAAAAAAAAATTAAAAGAGAGATGAGCTGGGGACATAGCTCAGTGGCAGAGCAATCACCTCGAATGTCCAAGATCTTGAGTTCCAGACCCAGCTCCATAAGAGAGAGATGAGTAACATCTCAGGACTCACCACATTGTAAATGTAGGGGTACAGCATTGTCTCTGAACCCTAAGGGATGTGGAGTCTGGATGTCCACCTACTCAGATGTTTTATAGTGGAGCTTAAGGCATGTCCAGTGAGCTCAAGGCATGTCCAGTACACCTTGAGGACAGGGAGTGGGCATGGAGGCCTGAGGGCACCCCAGAACCTCTCACACAGAAGTTCTCACTTGGGGAGGCACCTCTTCTACCATTTCTTCATAACTTCTTTAATTAAGCCAAAGTGCAAGCTCTGTTCTCCTCTTGCCTTGGGCAGCAGGTTTCCAGAACTTCCAGGGCCATTGTTTGCTCTGAGTTCAGGCTTCTACGCACCTACATTATCTCTGGATTGCTGGGTCCTGGTCAGCAGCCAAGCTATTGTTTTCTTCCATAGCCTGCAGGGACTGCCTACAGACTTGTCTGTCTCAAGTACTCCATCTTTGGATAATGACTGTACCCTCCTCATACTAATAGAGGCAGGGCAGTTTACATATTCTCCATCACTCTGAGTATGTGGTTCCCACATCCTTAAGGACACACACACACACACACACACACACACACACACACACACACACACACCACTGCCACCCAAGTTTCAAGCAGCAAGCACTCATTCATGTGCCAGGCACTGGTAGATACAAAGGAGGGAAGGTGGATCAAGTTCAGTTCTTGGCCCCGGGAAGCTCCCAGGCTGTCAAGAAGCCAGGCTGCAGCACATACCTCCTCATCCTGTTTCAGAGGGAGTCTAAGGGGCTGCCAGAGCTGGAGAGGCCACCACAGGGAGGAACATGAACAGGCCTGGGAACTGAGTCAGAGGAAAGGCGAGGGGGCTGAAGGACCCCACGGCAGTCACTTCCAGGGGTTTTGCTCACATTGTGCTTTGCTGGATGTGGGACACACTGGGCCAGCCAGCAGCATACTATGGGGAGGGAACTGTGCACCTGAGCAGTGGGGACTTTAGAGATAGGATTTACTTCCATACAGAACTGACCTAGAAAACATTTTATTCCCAGAGCCAAAATGCAGTAGCATTAAAGAATGATTCAGTGGGTGGAGAGATGCTCAGTGGTTAAGAGCACTCGCTGCTCTTGCAGAGGATCCAGGTTTTTTTTTTTTTTTTTTTTTTTGTGGCAGGGTAGCTCTGGCTGTCCTGGAACTTGCTCTGTAGAACAGGCTGGCCTTGAACTCACAGAGATCTGCCTGCTCACACAAGCAAGCACTTTTACTGAGTGCAAGCATTTTTTACTGAGCTGCTCTCTACCATCCCTCTTCTGATCATACCTGTTAACAGTCCACAGAGAATTCCGCTTTGCTTTTTCTCTTTTTAATCTTATTTTATGAGGTTCCTCCATTTCATAACCAAGTTGAGTGATAGCGCGTGAGTAAACCCTTGTGTGCTACCTCACAAACAAAGCCTCCCTCCTTACACAGGCGCTCACTCCCCTTGAGTACCGCCCCCATGCCTACAATCAGACTGAGCCCCACAGGAAGCCTTCTCATCCCAGCTGGAAGCTTGCTGGGCTGCTGGTGCAGGCGCCAGTGACTCACTGGACCTGAAGAGGTCAAGGTGACCTTGGCTTTAGAACTCCTCAGCTTTGGGTCACGTCTAAGGAAAGCATTTGATGCGAGAGAGACATTCATTCACATAAGTCCAGCTGTTCTGTTCTCCTGTCTCCTTGATGCCTTCCCAACCCAAGAGCGGTGAAGAAATTCTGGAATGAAGTTACTGAATTTAGGAGCCCTCGCCTGACTCGTTCAGCTTGTTAAAATAGCAGAGACTTCCCAAGCTCCTACGTAACTCAAGTCCCCTGAGGCTTCTCGGGCATTTTGTCACAGTGGCTAAGCTCTAACCAACACCCCACTATTGCCAACTCTCAATGTGTACCTCTAGTTCGCTCCTGCCTCCCAAACCTCGAACTCACCAAACAATTACATTGTTTCCACTTGAGTGTTTGACTGCCTCTCCAACAGCAAGCTACATACCCGAAGTCCTCTCACCCTAATTATCCAAGCAAGTCCTGTGTGCCCCTTCAAAAGGATGCCTCAACTGATACAAGATGCAGTGTGGAGGAAACGCTAAAGCATGCTTACGTAAGGGCTGGTGAGATGGTTCAGCCAGTAACAACCCCCACTGTCACACCTGACGATATGAATTCGATCACTAAAGCCCCCACAAAAATGTAATAAAACATTCTTAGTTATGTGCTTTTTAAAACCTGTACAGTTGTGTGTATGTGGTGGTGGTGGTGGGGGGGCAGGGAGGGATGGTGGCCTCTTTACCTCTCAGTCTCTCGGCCACCTGGGCAAGAGGCAGTAATGGTGACAGAAAGCCTTGTACATGGCCGATGATTATGAACAGAGACAGCCCTCCAGCAGACAGTGCTGTGGGATGGTCTGTATGTCAAATTGCTCTGATTGGTCAATAAATAAAACACTGATTGGCCAGTGGCCAGGCAGGAAGTATAGGCGGGACAAGGAGAGAGGAGAATTCTGGGAAGTGGAAGGCTGAGTGAGAGAGAGACACTGCCAGCCGCCGCCATGACAAGCAGCATGTGAAGATGCCGGTAAGCCACGAGCCACGTGGCAAGGTATAGATTTATAGAAATGGATTAATTTAAGATATAAGAACAGTTAGCAAGAAGCCTGCCACGGCCATACAGTTTATAAGTAATATAAGCATCTGAGTGATAATATTTCATGTAGCCAAGGCTGGCCTTCAACTCCCTGTGTAGTCCAGGATGACTCTCCACTACTAATCCTGATCCTCCTGCCTTGTCTCCCAAGTGCTGGGGTTTCAGGTATGGGCCACCACACTGCCTGAGAATTGCTCCCTGTGTGTACTGTGTATTAGTCGGCCAGAGATGCTGTAATAGGATACCATAGACTGGATGGCTTACAAGACAGAACTAATGTGCTCTCAGTTCTGGAGGCTGGAAACCCAGGATCGAAGTGGTGGCAAGTTGGCTTCTGATGGGGTCATCTACTTCACTTGCAAAGGGCCACCTTCTCACTGTGTTCTCACATGCCCCTTCCTCTGTGCTCACTGCCCCCTGGAAACACTTCCTCTTCTTGTAAGGACATTAGCCATCAGGCTCTGCCCTTGTGAGACTTCATTTAATCTTAATTAACTCCTTAAACAACTCAAACATTTCAATTAGTGGTGGGTTGGGACACATAATTCAGTAGTTGTCTTTGTCGGATTCTCCTTGCTTTATGATGAAGTATACCCCAAATAAATGAAATATAAATAAAATTATAAATTGTAAATTGAACATATGGTAAGTAAAAGTGGGATGGGTTCAATACTCCTTACCTACCCAACATCCTAGCTAACCACATGCACCACAGAGGACTGGTTTTTCCTCAGGATTGTCAGCCGACTGGGAAAGTCTATGGCCACTACCCAGAACCAGGGAAAATATTATATACCACATATTTCTATCCTGAGGGGGGAAAAATTCAAAATTCAAAATCTGAGTTCTAATTTCTACTGAATGTGTATTATATTCAGCCGATTGGGATATGAACCATCCATTACAGCTGAGGACCATTTGCCTAGTTCTTCTTGAAAATGCCTAGAAATCCCTTTTCTCTTTTTAAAAACTGTTGATTTGGAGCTGGAGAGATGACTCTGTTGCCACTTGTTCTTGCTGAGGACTAAGGTTCAATTCCCAGCACCTACGTGGTGGCTAACAACTGTCTATAACTCCAGTTCCAGGGAATCTGATGCCCTCTTCTGGCCTCTAAAGGTACTTCATGCATGTGATGGTACACAGACATACCTGCAGATAGAATACCCACACATCTTAAATTTTTTTAAATGTTGATTTGTATAGGAGTTCTCTGTATGTTATGATAATTCTGCATGTTATATGTTCTAAAGGTATATTTTCACCATTTCCAAGTTTGTTGTATGAGGTTTCATGTTATTAGGTCTTTAATGATTTAAAGTTTTTTGTTTCTTTTGAGACAGGTTATCACTATGTAGACCAGTGGACCCCAAGCCCTCAATCTTCCTGCCTCAGCCTCCCAGGCTAAGTAGAAGACATTTTATTTACTGAAGTTGGTAGTTTTCTTTCTTTCTTTCTTTCTTTCTTTCTTTCTTTCTTTCTTTCTTTCTTTCTTTCTTTCTTTTTTTTTTTTTTTTTTTTTTTTTGGTTTTTCGAGACAGGGTTTCTCTGTGTAGCTTTACGCCTTTCCTGGATCTCGCTCTGTAGACCAGGCTGGCCTTGAACTTACAAAGATCCGCCTGCCTCAGCCTCCCGAGTGCTGGGATTAAAGGCGTGTGCCACCACCTCCCGGCTGGTAGTTTTCTTTTCACTTGAGCGTTTATGGTCTTGTTTAGGAGATTCTGTTGTCCTGGAGCCACAAAAATATTCTGTATATTCTTGTAAATTTTAAAGTTGATCTGTGTCTTATCCAGTGTTCTATTACTGTGAGGGACATCATCACCATGGCAACTCTTATAAAGGAAATATTTAATAGGGGCTGGCTTACAGTGCAGAGGTTTAGTCCATTGTCATCACGGTGGGGAGCATGGAGGCTTGCAGGCAGACGTGGAGCTTCGAGAAGTAGCTGAGAGTTCTAAATCTGGATCTGCAGGCAGCAGGAAGAGAGAGCCAAGCCCACCCCCAATGGCACACTTCCTCCAACAAGGCCACACTTCCTAATCCTTTCCAACAGTGCCCCTCCCCAGTGACCAAGTATCCAAATCTAAGAGCTTATGGGGGCCATTCTTATTCAAACCACCACTATCTGCTACATTCGAGTCCTTGGTTCTGTCCTAAACTGCTTTTGTGCATGCTGTGTGGTCAGGATCCTTCCCTCTGCTGTGACTTGGACACTGTCTGTTGAATGGCTCTTCTTACTGCCCTACAGGGTTGCTGCTGTCAGAATCATACTCAGGGAACTCTGTCTCGGTCTCTTTGGGATTTTCTCTCCCTTTCCTACTACCACACAGTCTGGGAATTCCTTGTGTATATTTTCCAGCTCACGGGTTCTCTCTCTAGCTGTGTCCAGTGTGCTGCTACACCCTGGTGAAACACTAAACAAATTATGCAAAAAGTAACTAACACACAAAATCTGAGAACTAACTGGATGTTTTGGTAGAAAAAAAATGACTGCTAATTACTATATGTGATGAGATAATTGTATTGCGTATTTTCTTTCTTTCCTTTTTTTTTTTTTTTTTTTTCCGAGACAGGGTTTCTCTGTGTAGCTTTGTGCCTTTCCTGGAACTCAGGATTAGGGTTAGTTCTAGGCTGGCCTCGAACTCACAGAGATCCACCTGCCTCTGCCTCCCGAGTGCTGGGATTAAAGGCATGCGCCACCAACGCCCAGCGCGTATTTTCTTAAAAGGTCTTATTTTTGTAGAAAAATATACTGAAATATTTTTGAGTAAAATGATGTAACTTCTGGGATTTTCTTTAGAAATTAAAGTGGTTGGCTCGGTAGGTAAATGTACTCTCCAAGCAAACCTGGCAACCTAGGGTTGATCTCTGGAACTAAGGTAGAAGGACAGAACCAATTCCATGACATTGCCTCTGACCGCCACACATGCGCCATATTGCATGTGTGTGTCCCCCGTCACATACACACACACACACACACACACACACACACACACACAGATAATAAAATAAATCAAAATGACTGACGAGATCAATTAGATAACGCTGACCACGAACTGAATAATGATTTGAAACTACACTGTGTCAACATTGTGAGGTTTATTTGTTTCTGTTTTTGTTTTTTTGTTTTTGGTTTGTATTTGAAATCTTCCAGTCTAAAACTAAAAATCAAACACAAATTAAAATAAAACCAAAACAGCAACCACAGAAACCTGATTACTGTTTCTAACCTTTAGTATCATGGTTTTGGTCTCAGAAAGCGTCTAGGTGGAAGGTCCATTAAGACAAGGTTGGTTCTCTTGTATTGCTTTAGCCATCTGTCAGCTTCCTCTTTCTAAATGTATGAGATAGGCTCAACCTTTTCAAATTCTAATGCTTGCTATACTACCCAGGCTGGCCCTGAGAACTCCTGAGCTCAAGTGATCCTCCTGCCTCAGCTCCTTGGGCTGAGTCCATGCCACCATGCCCAGATGAGACACATTTGCTTATGTTTAGCATCTGCAGTAGTTGCCAATCTGTTTCTCTTGGCTCATTCAGACAGGATTATTTGTACATGTGTTCAGTGAGTTGCTTTTAATTGCGATTCCATGTTCTTGAGGTTTTATCTGTGGCTTGGCATTCCTGCAGAGAAAGTTCACACAGCTTCTGCCAGGCAGACAGAAGCATCCAGAACCACTTTAAACATGTTTAGCTTTTACTTTTTGTGTTAACTTGAGTTCTTTTTAAAAAGATTTATTTGTATTTCCATGTCTGTATAAATGTCTGCCACGTATGTGTGGGTCCCCTGGAGCTGGAGTTACAGGCGATTGTGAACTGCCTGACATGGGAACTGAACTCGGTCCCCTGTAGGGGCAGTCAGCACTCTTGACGCCTGCACCCCCTCTCTAGGCCCTGTAAATTCTTGTTCTGAGCATACACACAGAGGCCCCTGGTTAGGAATTTTGATCTCTTCAGCCTCCAGGGACAGCACACGAACTCCCATCTGCTTCAGGTCTCTGCTCTGTCTGTCAGTGTTCGGTTTCCCTCCAGGTTGCTACTAAGTACCCAGCTCTGTTCAGGAGAGTCATGCACGGCAGTGCGGTTGAGGATGTGTCTTCCATTCTGTCCAGGCTTCCTCGGTTGCTGATCTTCAACTCAGACTTTTTTTTTTGAGATTTTTATTTATTTTTATGTGTGTGTGTGTGTGTGTGTGTGTGTGTTTTGCCTGAATGTACATCTGTGCACCATGTGTGCTGTTCCCACAGAAGCCAGAAGAGGACATTGGCCCCCTCTGGGACTGGAGTTACAGACAGTTGTGAGCTGCCATGTGGGTGCTGGGAATTGAACCTGGTTCCTCTGGGAGAGCAGTCAGTGCTCCTAACCACTATGCCATCTCTGCAGCCCCAAAGACTGAGTCTTGATGCCCACACTTTAGGCCCCCGGGTTCTCTATTTCCCTTCCTCAGAAAACTCTGCCTCCCTGCTGGTTTTCTCCTGTTGGGTAGAGTTGTCTTTTGGGGGTAGGGGTGGGGGTCTCTTGTCAGCTCAATCATGTGTTGAAAGGCGGTGTGACTCCCTATTCCAATCTCCTGACAGGCTCCTCAGGTGCTGTTTCTTGTCGAAGGCCTGGTATGACATGCCCACACAACAACTCAGCGACAAGGTAGTCTAGTTTTCCCTAGACAGCACAGCACCTCACCATCATTCAGACTCATGTGACAGATTGCTCGGGAACTAATGATTAAGAAAATGGCGTCTTGGGGGCTGGAGTGGTGATTGCTCTTGCAGAAGAACCAGTTTGGTTCCCAACACCCATGTCAGGCAGTTGACGCTCGCTGCCTGTAACCCCAGCTCTCTAGGGAGCTGATGCCCTCTTCTGGTCTCTGAGGTCCCCCTCTCACACAGGTATAAATCAAAATAAATCTAAAAATGAGAGAACATGACATGTACTTGAAATTCTCTGGAAATTCTTGTTTTCCTAACACAGCTCAGATCTGAGAACCACCCTAGGTCACAGATGGGCAAACTCTCTGTAAAGGGTCAGGCAGCGACTATTCTTAGGTGTCGAAGGCCCTCTCCTCCGCCCTCAGAACCACAAGCTATGCTGCTGAAGGATAAGCAGCAGCAGATAAGCACCGAGGCATACCTATTTGGAGGTGTAGGGAGGCAGATAGGAAAAGATCTCAGATCCACTGAGGCCATGAGTTTAAGGCTAGCCCAGGTAACATAGTGAGATCTTATCTGGAGGAGGAGGAGGGAGAGGAAAAGGAGAGGGAAGGGGGGAAGGAAGAAGGGGTGGATGGGGAGGAGAAGAAGAAGAGAAGAAAGGGGAGGAGGGGAGGAGGAGAGAGAGAATAGTAAATCTTTACTATGGTTACTGAACTGTGCATTTCACATAATTGTTCTCCATCATCATGACACTCTGTTTCCTCTCCTTGTCTCCTCTGCCTCCTTTTTCTTTCTGGGCTGGGAAGGAACCACACAGCCAACCTTGACTCTCCATTTTCTCCCCTAACCATTTACAAGTATAAAAACTCTACTTTGCTTGTGGGCAGGAGGGTGGCTTTGGCAGGGAAACTGGAATCTGCCTGACGTAGAAGAGGCTCTTGGAGTCCCTGCGGGGAAAGTTAACTGTCTTCACTTTCCACAATAGAGCATCAGAACCTAGGTGGCCTCCTCCTCCTCCTCCTCCTCCTCCTCCTCCTCCTCCTCCTCCTCCTCCTCCATTTGATAGATGAGGGGCAGAGATGGAGGGACAGGCTTCTGGGTCCCTTGCTAGTGACAATATGATGTCAGGCTGGAGCACAGGCCTCTTCACGCCAGCCCTATCTACTTTCTGGCTCTCATTCAATTCCAAGCCAGATTTTACAATTATCTCCACAGCCACAGAACCCTCCTGCACGTGCTCATCAACAGCCCCTCTCTTTTAAGGCCAGCGGAATTTATTTCATGCAAACATTCAAGGTAAGGACTCATTCAGCTCAAGTTCTGATGTTTGTGCTGTTCACATCTGTGCAGCTGTAATGAACAGTGCCGACGCATTTGTGTGTGTAAGAGGCATTTTGATTAGTACAGTGATGGGAGATGCTCAGGGAAGTTAGGCACAGACTAAGAGTTGGCTAAGTACTAAAACCACGTAAGTTCCAAAGGGCCTGTCTTAGTTACCGTTCTACTGCTGTGAAGAGACACCATGACCATGGCATTTCTCATAAAAGAAAGCATTTAATTGGAGCCTCAGTTGCAGTTTCAGAGGGTTAGTTCATGATCACCATGGCAGGAAGCAGGGCAGCGGGGAAGCATGGGGCCGAGAGCTTACATCTGATCCACAGGCAGACAGGCAAAAAGAGTGAGGTTGGGCCTGGCATTGACCCCTCCCCCATGACACACCTCCTCCAAGGCCACACCTCCTATTCTTTTCCAAACAGTTCCACCAACTGGGGACCAAGCATTTAGATAGATGAGCCTATGAGGACCATTCTCATTCAAACCACCACAGGGCCCATGGAAGAGCTCTAAGGCAATTTTCATTCTAGAATCCTGAGAATAAAGGGATGGCTACTGGCGTATAAACAGAAGTTGCCCTTGTAGATGAAGCAAAGGCCAGTAAATCTGGCCAGACCCCAGGTCAGTGAAGTCGCTGCAGAGATTGCCTGCTCAGTAACATACTATGCTGCCCAGTAACATTCTATGCTGCCCAGTGACTGGCATACTATGCTGCCCAGTGACATTCTATGCTGGTGTGGATCTAAGCTCTACAAACTCAGTCCCTGTATCTCTTATCATTTCTTTCTTCTCTCCTTGACACAAAGTCACCCTAGCATTCAGTAAAAGATGATTAAGTGATCAAAATCAGTCTTTAAGGGGTGATCCTTAACAACAACAATAAAACCCTTCAAAAGATTACCCTAAAAAAAAAATTACCCTCCCCTCCCCACAACCAGGGTCCAACCCCAAGGAGGTCACCTTCATCCTCTGGATGACTGTCCATTCATCTGCTCTTTGATGCTTGAGAGTTTTGTGCATTCTGGGTGTGACGAGTACTTTGAATGCATCGCCCTCCAAACATCATGGAAATTGAACCCCAGGAAACCAATATTTATGAATGACTCAGAGGTGCTCAGGATGTAGACATTTATAAAAGCCCTAGGAATAAGAGATTCCTGGAATAATTTGCTGCCTACAGACTCACTTTCCTTGGGAAGTTCCAATTCTCAGCCAACATCAATTAAGCCATCCCACTGTCTCTTAGGCTGTTTTCTCCATCTGGCAGATAGTGCCCTTAGAAGTTAAATGACTTCTCGTCAGGATCACTTGGAAGACAGAAAGCAACACAATCTACAGTTCCAGACCTCTTTCCTGCTATTTGTTAGATTAAAATTTGGTTAGATGGAGCTAGATAAAGGCGCAGACCTGTGGCCTTGTTGACTGTTATGAATTTGCTGTTCTCTGCTGCCCCCTGTTGATGGAGAAAGGGAGAGCAGATTCCAAGCCTAATCTTGCTCAAGTCCCAGAACCAGGAGCGTAAAGATCCTGGGCTGACTTCTTAGAAATCCAAATCATGGGGTCCTACCTCCACAAGACTGCCTTAGAAGCCCTGGGGGTGGGGTTGGGGGGTGGCTCAGCAGTCTGCCGCAACCAGAAATTGCTGTTCTGTTTTAGGTACTAATGATCTGGCTCTTTAGTCATTAAAAAAAAAAAAAAAAAGCCTCTCCATACAGGCTTCTGTCTTCGGGCTCAACATGCAGTAGGTAACATTACACCGTATCAAGAGTGCCTTTACCTTCATATTTTTTCCACTGGTGTGAGTTAAGCCTAGGGCCACCTGCATGCTCGGCAACTGCCCCACAACCACGCACGCCTCTCACCTGCTCTATCTACATTCATTCTTGTCCATGGCTCTGTAGCAGCCCTGGGAGGTAAGTTTGAGAGGGACAGCATACCCATTCGACAGCTGAGACAGAGGTGGGAAAGGCTCCTAGAGTGCCATGGCACTAGGTCACTTGGCTTTAAGTGTCAGGGTTGGGTTCAGATCCAAGGCTTCTGTATGGATGTCCATGCCCAGGACTTCTTCAAGTGCTCTGCAGCAGCGTTCCTTTGTTGTGGGGCTGTCCTGCAGGTTTCAGGGTGTTCAGCAGCATCTCTGGACTCTCCCCACTAGATGCCAGTAGCACCCCACCCTAGTTGTGACAACCACAAATCTCTCCAAACACTGCCAAGCACTCACCGGCTGAGAGTCCCTGCCTTACAGCCATCACATAACTGCGTGGCCAGCAATCTTTGCATTCTTTGGAGGCAATTTCCAAACAAAAAGCTGCTTTTTGCTTCTAGGCCATCTAGGGTCCAAAATACCAGTCTGAATGTTAGTCCCCTGCAAGGCCTCAAAATTAACGGTTATTCTATAATACCATCTAGTATTTGGGGGTGTATCCAGATTTATCCAGTTGTCCCTAAACTATTGTTCGTGGCCATTTCCCACCCCCATCAAGGTAGATCCATTCTGGACTCTCGGATCGTACTTGTAGTTGTTAAGTCTCTGCTGGTGTAGCAGAGACAATGTCTCGTGGGTCAAATGTGGCCTACCACGTGCTTTTGAAACAGGCTTCTGCTGGAAGATAGCTGTGCTCATTCAATGGTGCACCATCCCAGGTTCTTATGCTGCTAATAACTTCTCATGCTAGCAAGTAACTTCCAAAGAAACTACATGTCCACAAAGGCAGAAACTGTATCTCCACAAAGGCTAAGATATTTGCAAACTTCATAGAAAAAGTTCATCAGCTTGTAAACTAGACCCTTCTCATTATTTTTAATATGATGTTGGCTGTTCAGAATCAAAGACAAAAAGCCTCTTCTTCATCAGAAAACCTCCCTTATTTAATTGAATTTCTTTTTCTGTGTTGGAAATCGAACCCGGGGCCTTTGTGCATGCCAGGCAACCATTCTGCCGCTGCCCTGCATTCCGGCCCCAAAATCTTTTATATTTTGATTATAAACACTTATACATTATGCTTTTAAATTAAAACTTCATGATACACACACAGTTTTTGAGACAGGGTTCCATGTAGCTCTGGCTAGCCTCAAACTCACTATGTAGGTGAGGCTGGCTTTGAACTCCTGGTCCTCCTGCTCCTCTCAAGTGCTGGGATTAAAGGCATGAATCATGATAACCGGCTCTTAAAACAGAAAATATTGGGGCTGGAGACATGACTCGGAGGTTAAGAGCCCTGGTTGTTCTTGCATAGGACCCGGTTCAGATCCCAGCACACACATGGTGATTCAGAACCATCCTTAACTCCAGTTCCACACCCTCCTCCTCTGACTTTCATGAACACCAGGCACACATGTACACATACATGCACGAAGGCAAACACTCATACACAGAAAATAAATCTAAAAAAATTATGAGATTATTGCTTCTTGGGTGGCATGAAAGGACTTTTTATGTGCTAAAATCATAAATGTAATTGAAAAGCGAACGACGCATTAGAAAAATAACAACAAGGGCTCATCTCTTCCCATATTTTATTTTTTCAGGAAGGAGAAAAAGACTGTTATGTCTAACATATAGCACAGGCTTTTATTTACAAATAGAGGTGAGATCCTGGATTATTTCCTGTACGATTTTTCACACAGAACCTGGTAGGAAAAGAAGTGGCCTCCCTTAGAAAGTCATAGCACATGATTCCACATATAGCACAGGACTCCACATCCGTGCACCAGCATGCACCAAGAGCCAGATGTGCACAAAAGAGCATCAACTCTGATGTAAGACCAAGTCCCAGCATCACGGTTGGTGTACAGAAACACTAAACAAATGTCCATGGATAAATGAATGGATGACTATGTCATTCAACTAGACAGGGAAGGTTTTCACCCTGATAGAATAATCACGCCAGCTTATTAGGCTGTCTTTTTAATGAGTATAACAGGTACACACACCATACAAAAAGCTTGTATTATCGTTCTGCCAGGAGCTCAGGCGGTTCAATGAGCTGGGATACAGTTAGATGGAGCGGGCCGGGCGTTGATGGCGCACGCCTTTAATCCCAGCACTCGGGAGGCAGAGCCAGGCGGATCTCTGTGAGTTCGAGGCCAGCCTGGGCTACCAAGTGAGCTCCAGGAAAGGTGCAAAGCTACACAGAGAAACCCTGTCTCGAAAAACCAAAAAAAAAAAAACAAAAAAAAAAAAACAGTTAGATGGAGCTGGTCTTGAGGTCAGGACTAGCTGGGTTCATGCACATGGTTATGTGAGGGTGGAGAAGCATGTAGTCTCCTCTCCCAGTTAACCTAGGACCTTCAGGAGTCTTCCCTGATGTCTCCCTCACTCTTGAGACACAGCGTATCCATCCTACTAACAGTGTAAAAGCCACGACACAAAGGGGAGGAAACACTAAGTCATTTCATTCCTTCTCTAAAAGGCCACTTAACTAACCTCCCTAAACCACGATACATATTTTACAATAATCCCCCGGAAACACGTTACCAGTCACGTGCTTCTGCGCAGCTCACGTAAATACACCGGAGTAGGATCCCGGTCAGAAATCAGGCTGAAGACTTAGGGCATGCCCGCCTTGCTCTGGAGCAGCGGATGCTTCTCTTGGTTCCCCCGGAAGAACGGGGCTTTTGCGTGGCTGAGGAACACACTCAGGCTTTTGCCTTTGCCCATCTTCCCGGGGCAGTTTCCTATAGACTGGTATGCCTTGTGCTTTCTGAAAACAATGTGTTGGACAGGATTTGTTAAAATATCTTCAGCTGAACTAAATTCCTTTCTACAGTGTTTTTCATGCCAGGTGCAAAAGGGCTAACCATCCAGCTCAGGCTGTCCCTCACGGCGCCCCAGCATCTTAGGGAGTACAGCTATTTTCTCTTCAAGCAAGAAGTGCCCACTTTGAGATTTTGTTAAATATTACATGGACATAATTTTGTCAAGTTACTGACATCTGGCAGCACCTTCGGGATTAAAACAAACAAATCCAAAACCACAGTAAAATGAATAGGTCTCAGTTTGGTATTCATGGTTCAGTGGATGAGTTTCTTCTCATACACAAAATATTTAAATTGGAAAAAAGAAAATGGCATGTTCGTACGGAAGAATGCTACTTGCGTTTGACTATCTGCTACAGAGATGTACAGTGTTAAAATCAGAAACTTACTTGTAGAGCAAGATGGTAACCATGGTAATAAACATGGCCAGGCAGCCGATGGAGATCAAGGTACCATTCACCATTCTCAGAGCAGAGGCTGGGTCTTAAGGCAGAAGGAAAACCACGTGAGTTGCATTCCATTGGAGGCCATGGGCTTGTGAGGCCATTGAATACGGAAGGGAGCCATTGCAGAAGACACTGCCGCATCTGGGCATTGGGTTACCTTCCCCATTAAACGATACATAGACTGTGGTCGAGAGTAAGTGGACAGGCATGGATAAATGTCACAGTCTGGGGACACCCTCTCAGACTCTGCCGAGCTGTTGGCACCTGGGTGCTGAGAGGCTCTTATGCTCCACTGTGCTGGCCTCTGGCCTCATCTCATGCTACGGGCCTGTGCTAAAAATCCTGGAATTCCGTGAAACCACCACGGCTCCTGCTGGGACCACCCTTCCCTGTTCACCTCAGCTTTCCTCAATTCTGGTGCTGTCCCAGCATTCCTGAGGGCACCAGTCAGCCCTTCTCTGTCATTAGTCTGCCTGCCTCCGCCTAGGCCTGGATCACATTGCATCATTCTTTCTTTCCATCTCTCTCCTGTAAGGACCACAAAGGCAGGGACTTCGTCTTCTCTCTCCTCTGTAACCAGCAAACCAGCTAGTTCTGTCTCCACCCCAAGCATATCCAGTTATCTCAGCTACCTCCATCTTCTCTGCCACTGTGGCCATCCCATCCACCAGGCCCTCCTGGGAGTCCTCTTCATTGATTATGCCTACTCTTACAATCGTCTCTCCACCATGTGCATGTGTTGTGGAATACTACCTTAACTAGGCAAAGGTGTGTTACATTTGTTCATGCTGTGGAATAGTACTTTAACTGTGTAAAGGTGTGTTACATTTGTTTATGCTGCATTTGTTTAATTATGTAAAGATGTGTTGCTGTTTCTCCTTGCCTGCCTAAGGCACCTGATTCGTCTAATAAGAGGCTGAATGGCTAGAGAGATGGCCCAATGCTTAAGAGCACTAACTGATCTTCCAGAGGGCCCGGGTTCAATTCCCAGCACCTACAAGGCTACTAACAGTAACTCCAGTTCCAAGGGGATCTGCTGCCCTCTTCTGGCCTTTGCAGGCACTGCACCAGTGTGGTACACAGAGGCATAGATAGGCAAAACACACACACACACACACACACACACACACACACACACACACACGACAAATCTTTAAAACAAAATGGCTGAGTTTCAGCCAATCACAAGCAGCCTAATTGATTGACTCCAGGCCTCAATGAGGAAGCAGTCTGCAATGGCTGTCCCTAGGCTTGACAACCTGTGCAGGGTGCTGTTCAACGGGGGCCTCCTTTGGGCCTCTTCTGACTCCGGTGCTGCTCAGTCTGTGAAACTGAAATAGTCTAAATATTTTCCTATAACATGTTACTACTGCTCAGGAACTCACAGGTCTTCCTTGTTTTGTTCTTTAGTGTAGACTTCTATCCTGTGCAGAGATCTGTGCTGGACATCGAAAGGCACAGCTGAATGACTATCAACCAACGAAAAGAATTTCAGCTAAATATCAGTGGGGCTTCTTTTGAACTATGACTATTTCTGAAATTCTGATCTTGAAATTCAAGTTACCAAGTTAGAAGACTCACTGGATTATAGTTTTTTTCTTCTGACTTTCTTTGTGTGTGTGTGTGTGTGTGTGTGTGTGTGTGTGTGTGTGTGTGTGTGTATGAGTGTGCATGCATGTGCGTGTGCGCATGCACATGGTTGTATGTGTGGGTGCAGTTGGGTACATGTGGAGATGAAGGACAGCTGCAGATGTTATTCCTCTTTTTGAGACTGGCTTTCTCTTTGGCTTGGAATTTGGCCAAGCATGTTAGACTAGATGGCCCAAGAGCTTCCAGGAGTCCGCCTGTCTCCACCTCCAATTGTACCTTTGTTGGGATTGTAGGTGAATGTCACCTCTCTTAGCTTTTTATGGGGGTTCTGGTGATCTGAACTCTGCTCCTCATGCTAGCAAGGTAAGCATTTTACTGACTGAAATATCCCCCT